>JAQIUQ010007076.1:0-74972 GCA_030378365.1 Hybognathus amarus
TCACACCATCTCGTCGTAGAATTAAAACAGCACTCTTCTTTGGCATCGCGCTGGAGTCTGACTGGAACAGCTTAGGCAGATAATGCAGTGCACTAAGAAAACACCACAACATCAAACCTTTGCTTTTGCTCTTCATTTAATACGAAGGTACAGTAATGCAGGAGTCCAGTAGAAATGTTTAAATAAAAACTGTACATTTTGGTAACACTTGGTACCATGTGGTTTCTTATAGTCAATCATGCATAGATTATAAACTAACTCCTTACTTAGAATTATATTAAGTACATGTCAGTCGTGCTATTACTTTATTCAATATTTTCATATTTCTGTATTTCAAATTTGATGCATTAGTATCATACGATTATTATGCAAATTGTAAGTGCTGTGTAAAATGCATCTACAAGTGCTCCTTTGAAAATATAAGTGTAGAGCCATGTGTTTTAATTATTAGGCCTACTCTGGCTTTTATGTTTGCGTTTGTATTATGTATAAAGTAAAAATAAGGTAGCCTAAGGTCCGTGTAATTCTCTTTTTCACAATTCAATTTTCAGACCATAAAATGCAAATGAAAAATGGAAACCAGACATGCATTTTTCATTCATTTTTCATTGTCTTTTGCACTAGCATTACTCATGTGTACTTTTTCTCCTGTTTTTCAAATTTTACTTGCGCTAAATCGTGACTTCAGAAACAAACATTTGGATAAATGAAATCTAAATGATTTTTTAATTTTCGTCTTGTAATTTGCGCCGTGGGCGGTACCATTAGCACGGGGGCGTGGCCGTTTAATATTATTTCATTGATGCAACTGCTTTATTTACACTGCATGCACGTTTGAGGAGAAGTTTAAAAGGTGGAACTTGTTTATTTTTAATGATGAATACCATCACGGGAAATGACAGTGTAGATAAAGTAAAATCAAAGTCATGTGAAATACTATTTCCTACATTGAATAAACTAAATACAAAAATTAAATAAAAACATGAAAAGACAAACAAAGCAGTGACAAACTAAAGTTAAACAAAAATGTGAAAATGTTTACATATAGATACACATTTAGCAGCTTTGTGATGATCACATGTAGGCTATCCATAGTTCCCACATGACGTCACGACATACGGGCATTTGCCAGAGCTCGGCGCCATTGCTGCGGGGAAAACATTAGAAGAAACAATGCGAGTTGAAGGAAATGACAATGAGTTTACTGCTATATAGTGAAAATGTTCATCCCCTGCTGGGTAAATGGATGATCAAAGTGATACCGGAGGTTCAGATAAACACGGGACTTTACACTACACCCGTCATTATGGACTCCATGGATGTAAGAAGACTAAGCTTTTGCTCCGAACAACGACGAGATTATGGCTGGCGAAGATAAAGGAAGAAAACTCACTCAAAACACGCAAGAATTTGTTTGACAAAAGCACAATGTTGTGTTTTAATGCGAGTGTAAACATGTACAAGTTAACACATTGCAGTTTGAAAAATGTCCTGTATGAACAAAATGACGAGGTATTAAAAACACAAAACAACCTTGTTTCCACTGTTTGATCTCACATTCTAGCATTGCGATCTCAGATTATGTCCCTATACCCGCGTATAATGTAGTTCCGCATTACATTAATAAAATTGCACGCGAGTTATTTATTTTTATATTCATGCACCAAACCATGACGCCCGCAAGTACATGCATATCACAGAAAGCACCGGTGACTGTTTTAAGGGGAACATGAATTAAGTTGTGCAGGCTATGGCTTTTGATTAGCATCATGCCTCTTCGCTATTATAAGTTACTTTTCCATTGATTGCACTTGAGCAAACGTCACCGAACCAACCCCACGTCAATCTGATCGTACGCCTCCAGTGATTTCCAGACTTGGAATTGCTCACAATGTGTAAAAACTCCTCACCTATACCAGATAATGCTACACATGAAAATACTGAATCTGAGGCAAAGCTGCATAATCATTGCTCAGTGCTTCCTTCGTTACTGCATACGGATCCACACCATTTATGAATGAAATTTTCTCTCTGTCTTTTTTTAATAGTCTCTTTATAATATATATTCACTTTGTCTTTTCACGATTTGCATAATAATATAAACAGAAATAAATATTTGTTTGTAAAACGACATTCTCTCTGATAAAACTTTGTAAAAACCTATGGTAAACACAGCGGTTTTGCCCTCAATGGCGTCTCCGGGGAGGTCACGTGACATTAATTCGCCTGTGGGAACTATGTATAGCAGGATAGGCTAACGTTAGATAACCCTCTTTATTCTATATCTAGATTTATGAAACATTATTATTCTAATGTAGCCTATAAAGACATCGTTATATTGTTGTGTGAGATTTAAAAAAAAAAACTCAGGACAGGTTAATCCCCTTTGGGGGCTGGTGTCACGGAGTATAAAAATGTGAGTGGTTTGTTTGCGTCAGGTATGCGTCACAGTGGGTCCTGCTCATTGTAAACTCAAGGTGGTGAGTAATGGTAATAGTGTTGGGTTTGATTGAGATGTGTACATTAGCATGTTTGTGGGTGGCAGGAGAGTTGAATACATCCTCTGGTTTTCTCTCTGGTGTGCACTGGCCCTTGCGATAGCTGCCAGGTAAGTTTCCATATTTGAAAGAGTTTTCTTGGTTAACGGGAGACTGAATTGCTTGTTGCTGAAATTGTATGTTTTCAGTTTGTTTCCTAAGGGGCTGCATATTCTCATGAGGTGAGTGAAGATGTGTAGTTAAGTGCTGCACATCTCCTGGGGTATGTATGATTTTAAGTTAATTTAGTTTGTTTTTAATTCTAAAGCCCTATAGAGTGCCGAAGTTACGACGTCACTCTGTAGGCCAAAACGCGGAAGTGAGCTAGCATTTTAGCATTACGGTTCCCTCGCTCTATAAAGCCTATGGGGTTTTTGAATGGGTTTTTGCTAAATCGCCTGAAATAAGGTCTGTGGTGAACAGAGCCTCTAAATATTTTCACGTTTTGATATATGACATAGAACACACATTTATAACCTGCTGTGGTTATAATTTATAAATCTTCCTCTTTGTTTAAGGGAAGGTCTTCAGAGCGACCGAAGAGAGCAAAATCATGTTCAGCCGTTACCTTTGACCTTCATCCAAACAGACAAACTTATTTACAGTCCAGGACAAACAGGTGAGCTGTGAATGACCCTTGGTTGAAGCTATCATCTTCAAATGCATTATGCAATATATGTGAGTTTGTTGGTGTCTTTGCAGTTAATTTCAGAGTAAATTAAAAAAATGCTAATTAAATGCAGGTTCTTTTGAGATGCAGAAATTTCAACTTCAATGACTGCTTTTAAATGTTTATTATTCCGGTCTGTCTTGCAGTACAATCTGCTCGGGAAGGTGAGTTTGCTTCGGTGTTTGAATGGGGCCAATGCAGCTTTTTGCACTTTTCTTTCTTTGCAGATTTTCTCTGAGCTGTTAATTTGTTTTAATAGGACAAAGCAGACCTACAGCGTTGCAGTTATGGGACTGAAAGTTGAGTCCTGTGGCAAGTGAATGATGCTTTATTTTCTTGTCTTGTGGTTGGTCAGTTCTTTATTTTGTTCTGATGTTTCCCAGTTTGTCCGTTCCAGTTGTCTGTCAGCGTCAATATGGCTCCAGCAGTGCAGATTCTGGTCTTCAGCGTTCTTCCCGGTGAGAATTTAGTTGCTGCTAATGTGCCATTTGACACTGATATGTGTTTCCAGAACCATGTACTGTATGATGTGGCTATTTTTCAATTTAGGAATGCTGGTGTGTGTGTGTGTGTGTGTGTCCTACAGCGTGTTGGTCCTTGTTCCAGGTATCTCTGCAGTTTTCTCCAGCTGTTCCTGCGGAGGGAAATGTTCTGATGGTTCCTGCTCAAGCAGGATCTCTGTGTAGCCTCAGTGCTGTAGATTCATTCATTAAAAACCAACACATTATGACTTTAGTCTTCTTTTTAGGTCTTCTTTTTATGTTTCGGAGGCCGGAGGACTGGAGGCCGGAGGACTGGGAGGCCGGAGGACTGGGAGGCCGGAGGACTGGAGGCCGGAGGACTGGGAGGCCGGAGGACTGGAGGCCGGAGGACTGGGAGGCCGGAGGACTGGAGGCCGGAGGACTGGAGGCCGGAGGACTGGAGGCCGGAGGACTGGAGGCCGGAGGACTGGTAAAAATTTTTTTTTTTTTTTTTTTAAAATTAAATGAAACTAATCATCCATCCGAGTCCATCCATCCATCCATCCATCCATCCATCCATCCATCCATCCATCCATCCATCCATCCATCCATCCATCCATCCATCCATCCATCCAGTCCATTCCATCCATCCATCCATCCATCCATCCATCCATCCATCCATCCATCCATCCATCCATCCATCCATCCATCCATCCATCCATCCATCCATCCATCCATCCATCCATTCCATCCATCCATCCATCCATCCATCCATCCATCCATCCATCCATCCATCCATCCATCCATCCATCCATCCATCCATCCATCCATCCATCCATCCATCCATCCATCCATCCATCCATCCATCCATCCATCCATCCATCCATCCATCCATCCATCCATCCATCCATCCATCCATCCATCCATCCATCCATCCATCCATCCATCCATCCATCCATCCATCCATCCATCCATCCATCCATCCATCCATCCATCCATCCATCCATCCATCCATCCATCCATCCATCCATCCATCCATCCATCCATCCATCCATCCATCCATCCATCCATCCATCCATCCATCCATCCATCCATCCATCCATCCATCCATCCATCCATCCATCCATCCATCCATCCATCCATCCATCCATCCATCCATCCATCCATCCATCCATCCATCCATCCATCCATTCCATCCATCCATCCATCCATCCATCCATCCATCCATCCATCCATCCATCCATCCATCAGCATCCATCCATCCATCCATCCATCCATCCATCCCATCTCATCCATCCATCCATGTGCCATGGTACCCATGGCGCCCGCCCTTGCTCCCCTTTCAGTGTGGCCTCGAGGCGGGCGCCATGGTCCCCATGGCCGCCCGCCCTTGCTCCCCTTTCAGTGTGGCCTCGGGCGGGGCGCCATGGTCCCCATGGCGCCCGCCCTTGCTCCCCTTTCAGTGTGGCCTCGGGCGGGCGCCATGGTCCCCATGGCGCCCGCCCTTGCTCCCCTTTCAGTGTGGCCTCGGCGCGGGCGCCATGGTCCCCATGGCGCCCGCCCTTGCTCCCCTTTCAGTGTGGCCTCGGGCGGGCGCCATGGTCCCCATGGCGACCGCCCTTGCTCCCCTTTCAGTGTGGCCTCGGGCGGGCGCCATGGTCCCATGGCGCCCGCCCTTGCTCCCCTTTCAGTGTGGCCTCGGGCGGGCGCCATGGTCCCCATGGCGCCCGCCCTTGCTCCCCTTTCAGTGTGGCCTGCGGCGGGCGCCATGGTCCCCATGGCGCCCGCCCTTGCTCCCCTTTCAGTGTGGCCTCGGGGCGGGCGCCAGTGGTCCCCATGGCGCCCGCCCTTGCTCCCCTTTCAGTGTGGCCTCGGGGCGGGCGCCAGTGGCCTCCCATGGCGGGCCCGCCCTTGCTCCCCTTTCAGTGTGGCCTCGGCGCGGGGGCCAGTGGTGCCCATGGCGCCCGCCCCTTGCTCCCCTTTCAGTGTGGCCCTCGGGCGGGGCGCCACTGGCTCCCCATGGCGCACCGCGCCTTGCTGCCTTTCGGTGTGGCCTCGGCGCGGGCGCCATGGTCCCGGTGGCGCCCGCCTTTGCTCCCCTTTTCAGTGTGGCCTCGGGCGGGCGCCATGGTCCCCATGGCGCCCGCCCTTGCTCCCCTTTCAGTGTGGCCTCGGGCGGGCGCCATGGTCCCATGGCGCCCGCCCTTGCTCCCCTTTCAGTGTGGCCTCGGGCGGGCGCCATGGTCCCCATGGCGCCCGCCCTTGCTCCCCTTTCAGTGTGGCCTCGGGCGGGCGCCAGTGGTCCCCAGTGGCGCCCGCCCTTGCTCCCCTTTCAGTGTGGCCTCGGGCGGGCGCCATGGTCCCATGACGCCCGCCCTTGCTCCCCTTTCAGTGTGGCCTCGGCGGCGGGGCGCCATGGTCCCCATGGCGCCCGCCCTTGCTCCCCTTTTCAGTGTGGCCTCGGCGGACGGGGCGCGAGTCCCATGGCGCCCGCCCTTGCTCCCCTTTCAGTGTGGCCTCGAGGCGGGCGCCATGGTCCCCATGGCGCCCGCCCTTGCTCCCCTTTCAGTGTGGCCTCGGGCGGGCGCCATGGTCCCCGAAATGGAAATCGGAGATATACATCTTGTTCGGCTTGAGCCAGGGATCGCAGTGATGCGAAAATCGTGATTCTAGCTCAAACGGTCTAGGAGTTATGCGCAATTTACTTTTCGATTTTTTACCGTCCCCCCAGGGGGCCATGTGGAGGAGTGGGAGGAGTTGGATCTGGATCCGACTCCTCCCATGTGGAGGAGTGGGAGGAGTTGGATCTGGATCCGAACTTCCTCCCATGTGGAGGAGTGGGAGGAGTTGGATCTGGATCCGAAGCTCCTCCCTGTGGATTTCATGTTCTGCACACCACTTTACCATGGAAGCTTGTTTCTTTTTTCTTGAAAATGGAAAAAAAATGTAAGCCCTCCAGTGTGCTTCTGTTTTTGTGCAAAAAAAAAAATTCTCCAATCTTCTTGAAACTCTGGATTCTGATAGAGGGCCATGGGACTTAGACCTGAGTGCAAAAATGGAGGTTTTAGACCCTTCCAGAGCTGAGATATTGAGATCCCACGTAGCATTTATGCCATTATAAATATCTCAATATCTCAGCTCCGGAAGGGTCTAGACGAGCCTCCATTTTTGCACTCAGATCTAAGTCACATGGCCCTCTATTAGAATCCAGAGTTTCAGAGGGGATTGGAGAAACTTTTTTTTTGTGCAAAAAAAAAAGTTTCTCCAATTTTCTTGAAAGCTCTCGGATTCTGATAGAGGGCCGTCGGCACTTTAAGACCTGAGTGCAAAAATGGAGGCTCTTCTAGACCCTTCCAGAGCTGAGTATTGAGATCACACGTAGCATTTATGCCATTTTAAATATCTCAATATCTCAGCTCTGGAAGGGTCTAGAGCCTCCATTTTTGCACTCAGATCTAAGTCACATGGCCCTCTATCAGAATCCAGAGTATCAAGAAGATTGGAGAAACTTTTTTTTTCGCACAAAGAAAAAAACATAAGGGGTACCACTGTCGTTTTTTTTTTTTTTTTTTGTGCAAAAAAAAAAAGTTTTTTAGAAATTGCTTTTAGATGAAGCCATGGAGTTTTTTTTTTTTTCTTGCCAGTCACCAGTTCATTTTGGGCTTTGAGGGTTGATGTTATGTAAAGCTGCTTGAAACAATGTGCATACAAATTACAATGTATTGTTACATCATGCTCAAAACTGGATGGTAAGCCCGACTCGTAAAAAAAAGTTTTATTCATAAAAAAAAAAGTCAAAAGGTCATGTATTGCCACACATTTAGCTGGACAAGAAAGTTCACTACTAAATATACTGTCAAACTTAGAACCAGAAACCTAAATTGATCAGTCCCACAAAAGCATAACAAATCCTACAGCATGTATCATCCTCAGTGATCTTTCATCTGGTCTTCCTCCTCCAGTCTGCGTGTCTCTCCCTTCAGGAAGTTGATGTTTTCTCTGGAGGCTTTCAGTCGCTCCTTCAGCTCTACGATCTCCAGGCTAGTCTTCTTCTTTGCCGCTTTTTCTCGTGTTCGTATTTCCAGCTCTGCAACTGCAACATGAAACACTGAATGTTTAGTTCACATGATTAGAACTGCGGACTCATTTTAATGTACAGTATGTTCAGGGTTTAATTATAGCCCATCCACTGAGCTGTTCAATAGGAGCTGCAAAGGTAAGTGAAGTCACACTCACACTCGGTCTCGTGTTTGTAAGCACCCAACGTCAGCTGTCTGGTGGTGTTCAGAAGTTGCTGCATCATGGCTGTCGGGTCTTGAAATATCTGCAAAAACACAGGTTTTAGTCTTTATGATTGTATTATTACTATAATGTCATGTTGTTGTGCTGTTCTGATCAAATTCACACCATCTCGTCGTAGAACTCGGACACGGCTGTCTTCTTTGGCATCGCGCTGGAGTCTGACTGGAACAGCTTCAGCAGATGATACAGGGTGACCTGAAGAAAAAACACCACAACATCAAACCTTTGCTTTTTCTCTTCATTTAATACGAAGGTACAGTAATGCAGGGAGTCCAGTAGAAATGTTTAAATAAAAACTGTGTACATTTTGGTAACACTTAATTTTACATGTAGTTTCTATAGTCAATCATGCATAGATACATGCAACTAACTCCTTACTTAAATTATATTGTAAGTACATGTAGTTAATTACTATTACTTCAATATTTCATATTTCTGTATTTCAAATTTGATGCATTAGTATCATACGATTATTTATGCAAATTGTAAGTGCTGTGTAAAATGCATCTACAAGTGCTCCTTCAAAAATATAAGTGTAGAGCCATGTGTTTTAATTATAGGCCTACTTGGCTTTTAGTGTTTGCGTTTGTATTATGTATAAAGTAAAAATAAGGTAGCCTAAGGTCCGTGTAACTCTTCACAATTCAATTTTCAGACCATAAAATGCAAATGAAAAATGGAAACCAGACATTCATTTTTCATTTTTCATTCATTTTTTTCTTGTTTTTCCAGTTACATTATCATGTACTTTTTTCTCCTGTTTTTCAATTTTACTTGCGCTAAATTGTGACTTCAGAAACAAACATTTGGATAAATGAAATCTAAATGATTTTTTAATTTTCGTCTTGTAATTTGCGCCGTGGGCGGTACCATTAGCACGGGGGCGTGGCCGTTTAATATTATTTCATTGATGCAACTGCTTTATTTACACTGCATGCACGTTGAGGAGAAGTTTAAAAGGTGGAACTTGTTTATTTTTAATGATGAATACCATCCGGAAATGACAGTGTCAATAAAGTAAAATCAAAGTCATGTGAAATACTATTTCCTACATTGAATAAACTAAATACAAAAATTAAATAAAAACATGAAAAGACAAACAAAGCAGTGACAAACTAAAGTTAAACAAAAATGTGAAAATGTTTACATATAGATACACATTTAGCAGCTTTGTGATGATCACATGTAGGCTATCCATAGTTCCCACATGACGTCACGACATACGGGCATTTGCCGAGCCGGCGCCATTGCTGCGGGGAAAACATTAGAAGAAACAATACGAGTTGAACGAAGTGAAATGAGTTTCGTGCTATATAGTGAAAATGTTCATCCCCTGCTGGGTCAATGGATGATCAAATCGTGCCGGAGGTTCAGATAAACCGGGATTTTACACTACACCCGTCATTATAGACTCCATGGATGTGAGAAGACTAAGCTTTTGTCCGAACAACGACGGAGATTATGGCTGGCGAGGATAAAGGAAAGAAACTCACTCAAAACACGCAAGAATTTGTTTGACAAAAGCACAATGTTGTGTTTTAATGCGAGTGTAAACATGTACAAGTTAACACATTGCAGTTTGAAAAATGTCCTGTATGAACAAAATGACGAGGTATTAAAAACACAAAACAACCTTGTTTCCACTGTTTGATCTCACATTCTAGCATTGCGATCTCAGATTATGTCCCTATACCCGCGTATAATGTAGTTCCGCATTACATTAATAAAATTGCACGCGAGTTATTTATTTTTATATTCATGCACCAAACCATGACGCCCGCAAGTACATGCATATCACAGAAAGCACCGGTGACTGTTTTAAGGGGAACATGAATTAAGTTGTGCAGGCTATGGCTTTTGATTAGCATCATGCCTCTTCGCTATTATAAGTTACTTTTCCATTGATTGCACTTGAGCAAACGTCACCGAACCAACCCCACGTCAATCTGATCGTACGCCTCCAGTGATTTCCAGACTCGGAATTGCTCACAATGTGTAAAAACTCCTCACCTATACCAGATAATGCTACACATGAAAATACTGAATCTGAGGCAAAGCTGCATAATCATTGCTCAGTGCTTCCTTCGTTACTGCATACGGATCCACACCATTTATGAATGAAATTTTCTCTCTGTCTTTTTTTAATAGTCTCTTTATAATATATATTCACTTTGTCTTTTCATGATTTGCATAATAATATAAACAGAAATAAATATTTGTTTGTAAAACGACATTCTCTCTGATAAAACTTTGTAAAAACCTATGGTAAACACAGCGGTTTTGCCCTCAATGGCGTCTCCGGGGAGGTCACGTGACATTAATTCGCCTGTGGGAACTATGTATAGCAGGATAGGCTAACGTTAGATAACCCTCTTTATTCTATATCTAGATTTATGAAACATTATTATTCTAATGTAGCCTATAAAGACATCGTTATATTGTTGTGTGAGATTTAAAAAAAAAAACTCAGGACAGGTTAATCCCCTTTGGGGGCTGGTGTCACGGAGTATAAAAATGTGAGTGGTTTGTTTTGCCAGGTATGCGTCACAGTGGGTCCTGCTCATTGTAAACTCAAGGTGGTGAGTAATGGTAATAGTGTTGGGTTTGATTGAGATGTGTACATTAGCATGTTTGTGGGTGGCAGGAGAGTTGAATACATCCTCTGGTTTTCTCTCTGGTGTGCACTGGCCCTTGCGATAGCTGCCAGGTAAGTTTCCATATTTGAAAGAGTTTTCTTGGTTAACGGGAGACTGAATTGCTTGTTGCTGAAATTGTATGTTTTCAGTTTGTTTCCTAAGGGGCTGCATATTCTCATGAGGTGAGTGAAGATGTGTAGTTAAGTGCTGCACATCTCCTGGGGTATGTATGATTTTAAGTTAATTTAGTTTGTTTTTAATTCTAAAGCCCTATAGAGTGCCGAAGTTACGACGTCACTCTGTAGGCCAAAACGCGGAAGTGAGCTAGCATTTTAGCATTACGGTTCCCTCGCTCTATAAAGCCTATGGGGTTTTTGAATGGGTTTTTGCTAAATCGCCTGAAATAAGGTCTGTGGTGAACAGAGCCTCTAAATATTTTCACGTTTTGATATATGACATAGAACACACATTTATAACCTGCTGTGGTTATAATTTATAAATCTTCCTCTTTGTTTAAGGGAAGGTCTTCAGAGCGACCGAAGAGAGCAAAATCATGTTCAGCCGTTACCTTTGACCTTCATCCAAACAGACAAACTTATTTACAGTCCAGGACAAACAGGTGAGCTGTGAATGACCCTTGGTTGAAGCTATCATCTTCAAATGCATTATGCAATATATGTGAGTTTGTTGGTGTCTTTGCAGTTAATTTCAGAGTAAATTAAAAAAATGCTAATTAAATGCAGGTTCTTTTGAGATGCAGAAATTTCAACTTCAATGACCGCTTTTAAATGTTTATTATTCCGGTCTGTCTTGCAGTACAATCTGCTCGGGAAGGTGAGTTTGCTTCGGTGTTTGAATGGGGCCAATGCAGCTTTTTGCACTTTTCTTTCTTTGCAGATTTTCTCTGAGCTGTTAATTTGTTTTAATAGGACAAAGCAGACCTACAGCGTTGCAGTTATGGGACTGAAAGTTGAGTCCTGTGGCAAGTGAATGATGCTTTATTTTCTTGTCTTGTGGTTGGTCAGTTCTTTATTTTGTTCTGATGTTTCCCAGTTTGTCCGTTCCAGTTGTCTGTCAGCGTCAATATGGCTCCAGCAGTGCAGATTCTGGTCTTCAGCGTTCTTCCCGGTGAGAATTTAGTTGCTGCTAATGTGCCATTTGACACTGATATGTGTTTCCAGAACCATGTACTGTATGATGTGGCTATTTTTCAATTTAGGAATGCTGGTGTGTGTGTGTGTGTGTGTGTGTGTGTGTGTGTGTGTGTGTGTTTTCTACAGCGTGTTGGTCCTTGTTCCAGGTATCTGCTGCAGTTTTCTCCAGCTGTTCCTGCGGAGGGAAATGTTCTGATGGTTCCTGCTCAAGCAGGATCTTGTGTAGCCTCAGTGCTGTAGATTCATTCATTAAAAACCAACACATTATGACTTTAGTCTTCTTTAGGTCTTCTTTTTATGTTTCGGAGGCCGGAGGACTGGAGGCCGGAGGACTGGAGGCCGGAGGACTGGAGGCCGGAGGACTGGAGGCCGGAGGACTGGAGGCCGGAGGACTGGTGAAAATTTTTTTTTATTTTTTTCTAAAATTTGATGAACGATATCCATCCATCCATCCATCCATCCATCCATCCATTCCATCCATCCATCCATCCATCCATCCATCCATCCATCCATCCATCCATCCATCCATCCATCCATCCATCCATCCATCCATCCATCCATCCATCCATTCCATCCATCCATCCATCCATCCATCCATCCATCCATCCAGTCCATCCATCCATCCATCCATCCATCCATCCATCCATCCATCCATCCATCCATCCATCCATCCATCCATCCATCCATCCATCCATCCATCCATCCATCCATCCATCCATCCATCCATCCATCCATCCATCCATCCATCCATCCATCCATCCATCCATCCATCCATCCATCCATCCATCCATCCATCCATCCATCCATCCATCCATCCATCCATCCATCCATCCATCCATCCATCCATCCATCCATCCATCCATCCCATCCATCCATCCATCCATCCATCCATCCATCCATCCATCCATCCATCCATCCATCCATCCATCCATCCATCCATCCATCCATCCATCCATCCATCCATCCATCCATCCATCCATCCATCCATCCGCGCCCGCCCCTTGCTCCCCTTTCAGTGTGGCCTCGGGCGGGCGCCATGGTCCCCGAAATGAAATCGGAGATATACATCTTGTTCGGCTCGAGCCAGGGGAACGCAGTGATGCGAAAATCGTGATTCTAGCTCAAAGGGTCTAGGAGTTATGCGCAATTTAGAACTTTTATATATTTTTTTTCTTGTGAATGAATGTATGAAATGTATGAATATTAATAATGTTATTAGATAATTATGACGTTTTTTATGGATTTATTTAAATTTATTTCAAGGGTGATCCACACTCCATATCAGAAGGTGGCGGTAATGTCACACGTAAAAGTTGTTTGCGCAACCGCCATTGAAAGAAAAAGAAGTACCAGAGAATTGCTGCGTTCCAATTCGCATACTATCCGTCCTAAATAGTATTCGAAAATAGAATTAGTACGTCCCAAACCGTAGTATGTTGAAATGAGTGTTTCAAAGATACCCGGATGGTCTACTGTTTCCGGTCAGAATACGAAGTGTAGATCGGTGCACACTCTAACGGCTGATATTGCCCACAAAGCATTGCACGGTGGACGAGGACTGGATTCAAACTACAAACACACATGTAAAAAGTGTTAAAAAACTACAGGACACGGAGGGCGCGCGAGTTCCGCGCTGGTCCCGCGGCTGTGTCAGAGGGTTTAGATAAACAGGTTTGAGTGATTAATTATCAGTATCTAACCGGACGAACATGAATTTATTCAATGTTGTCCACATTATATTGCATATGTAGCAGCATTGTGAACGTTTGTAAAGACACGTTTAGCCATTACTTTTTAAATGCATCATTATATTCAAATTGCAAACACGAGGAGTATCTGCATGAAAGACCCACGACTGGCAGATGAACGTGCTCTGAAACGGTAGGAAATCAAATTAGATAGAATGGGGGATTTTAACTGTGACAAGATGATTGACAGGGCAGTTTACGGTGACAGGATTCACGCAGCACGCGACAGAGCCGTCCGTTGAAGATGACGTGATAGTATGTCCCAAAGCTTGCCTACTCTTTTTGCTGCGCACTCAAAAGTATATACTTTTTCTTCACAAAAAGAGTACATACTTTCAGGGCGTAGTATAAGTAGGCGAATTGGGACGCAGCAAATGTCTAGACGGGCTCTGCCAGGACATCGGGCGGTAGTATCAACAACACAGGACGCGGATTCACTTCCTGAGGGCAGAGAGCTGCAAACACAGGAACTGCAGATCCAGGCAGACTCATTCACAGATTCCCTATGAAGATCTGAAGATGATAATCCTGCTCCTGCGGTTTGAATGTGAGCTGAATGTGACGGGCGAGCGGTGAATCACTCCCTGGGCCTTTGCTCAGGAAACACGGCGGATGAGACTGAGGCCTGGTGAGTTCTGCGGAATAAACTGTGATTTTTAAACATTTATGCGTCTTAACACGTTGTGTTTCTATATAGCAGACAGTGTCTCAAATATTAGTGTTCTACTTCTACACTAGCAACAACACCACAGTATTACTATATTTGCCTTTTGCTCAGTGGGGTGATTAAAGTTACTGGTAGTTTAACGTTAGACGTTCTGTTTCACACTAATTTAACTATTTGTGCATTTTATGTTTTCAGCCACAAACAACTCAGATATACATAAACAAATGTCCTTTGCAGCACAAGCCTTACTTTCAAGAACATATTAATTAAATTGGCATTAAACATATAAATTAATTGGCATTATGATATCAAACTAATAGGAAATTATCCCCTTTATTGCACAAAGCTTCGTTTTTGGAATTGGCATTTCATGTTTTATAACGTTAATATTTTTCATCTTCAAATGTGTGTAATACTGTAAATAAATTAAAATACAACACAGTTTGACCTAAAGATATCAATCCAGCTGTAAAGTATTGAAAATATTATTCCCTGTAATGCACAAGGTTTGTTTTTCAGAATATTATACTGGTAATTTTTATAAAGCTTGTTTTAATTGCTTGAAAAAAATGGAGACTTATGCAATAAAAGGGAGTTTTCTATTTTACTATTAGTTGGATATCACAATGTCATGTGGTTAAATGATTTATAGGACTAATTAATGTGTTGTATTTCTTGAGATGAGGCTTGTGCTGCAAAGGGACATTTGTTTATGGATATCTGAGTTAAAACATGAAATGCACAGATAGTTAAATTGGTGTGAAACCGAATGTCAAACATTAAACTAACTTCACCACAGTACGTGAGTCGTGGTATTCTGTAAAGGAAGGAAAGGTAAAGTAATACCATTATACTGTATCAAAGCCACTTTATACCGTTGTTGTTTTATAGCAGCTGTGACACTGATCTGATCTACGATAGTTATGATTAATAATCATTATGATTAATAAAGTGTTGTTCTCTTCCAGCTTGATCATGGCTGAAGATCCTCAGAGGAACTTCCGCTCGGCGTATTATGAGAAAGTGGGATTCAGAGGAGTGGAGGAGAAGAAATCGCTGGAGATTGTGCTGAAGGACAATCCCCTGGGTGAGCTATTAATAATTATAATATTTCTTATGTTTTTTTTTGTGTTTAAATACCATGAAGAACAGTTGTACTTTTTGTTTTACTTTTTAACACTAATAATAACAGTTATTGTTTTTTTTATGATTCATTTTTCATGCATTTTCAATTGTAACAATTAACAATAAACTTATTTTTATAGTAAGTAGATTATTATTTATTTAGTAGTTTATTATTTATTTATATTTTTATGTTGGTTATAAGTGTTCAAGAACCATGCAGAACATGCATTATTTTTTTTTATTTTATTTTTTTTACTTTTTTACTTTTTGACACTATAAAAGTAATAATCTATATATATATATATATATATATATATATATATATATATATATATATATATATAATTTTTTTAAATTATTTTAAATGTTGGTGGAGGTGTTCAATAACCACGCAGAACTGTTTTCAGGGTTCCCACGCGTCCTGGAAAACCTGGAAAATTAAAGACCACTTTTCCAGTCCTGGAAAACACATGGAAAATGGGGGAAAATGTAAAATTTCCTGGAAACGTTTGCAATGTCCTGGAAAATAATTTTCGGGTTAAACATAAAAAAAAACGGGTTAAACATTTTACGCATGAATGTCTGTTTTAAGCTGCCTTCAACGAGTAATATTGGGCTGAAGCGCTTGTCTGCTTTCATTTCTGTATGTAGCCAGCACAGCGCCCCACGTGACACAAACCTGCCAATATTTACGCATTTTACATAAGCCGCGTTTCCACCGCAGGAACTTTCCCCAGGAACTAGGAACTTTGGGGTGGTAGTCGATGTGTTTACACTGTAGCAGCTGAAAAAGTCTTGAAAAATGTCCTTGAAAAGTCTTGGAAAATCATTTCAAGAAAAGAGTGGGAACCCTGATACCTGAAGCCTTAAGACACTCCTGTTCTTGAGTTTTGTTCTGCGGTAACACAGTAAAATTGGCCCTGGTCTCGGTTGGACATTCTGTGACATGTCTGCTTAACAGAACGATGTGTGCTTTACCTTGCAGGATGACTGTTAAACTTCTGAAATATGTCTTTTTATTTCCTTTATGTGTCCTTGAGATGAAACGAAACATGTGAAATAACTTATGAATTGTGTATATAAAGCGCACTTTAAGTTATTGTGGTTTCTTTTGTTCATTTGATGCAGTGATGTGCTTAATTTATCTGTATGATGCTGACCTTGTCCTTCATGTATTACAGTTTTGTTTTCTTCATAAAAATGCTTTAGGTTACAGTGTTTTTCATTGCCTTTTCTGTTTGCTAACAATCAGGTATTCTCCTCGAATGTGAGCTCACATGATTATGTCAAAGAGCAAAGCACACTTGGTGTCCCATAAAGCTCAGGTCTTGTCTGTTTTATGTCTACATTAATGTTTATCCATCTTTCATGACACGTTAAACAATGTGGGCTGCAATAAAGACTCTTTATTAGTCAAATCGTGAGTTTGGAGGCGACGAGTTGTTATGGGTTTTATTATCATCATATATTGTTTAATAGGGTTTACAGTGTCCTGAAGGTGAGAACACATCTGATAATATGATTGTACGGTTGACCATGACATTGTCATTTCATTTAGTCTATTCTATGAAAGATAAGCTTGTAAATGAAGGTCATTCTTTTAGATTAGTACTTTACGAAGTATTACAAATATTTCTCTGAGAAGAATTTCGTGAACCAACACATTCATCACCATGACTCCACTACACCGAGTGTTTTTTGTTTGTTTACTAACTTAATTAAACTAAACGCTCTCTAGATTTTCGTTCCTCGTCAACGTTAGTAAGGTAAGACGCCATTTTGAATTTGCCGCGGATTAAAAGGCTGTGAGGGACAGATCATTGTTTTTTTTTTTTTTTTTTAAAGTTTATAAAAGCTAAGCCCTTAGCACTGTATGTGAAACTATAGGTCTTTAAAATGTTTTATTTATTATTTTCATCTATTTTCAGTGAAGCCACAAGGGGGCATCCCTAACCAAATGGTAAGCACAGCACTTTTTCATATACTTGATCAAAACAATGGAGGTAATACTGATAATTTCGGTATGGTTTATACATGCTATAATTTATAATTTGAGGAATCTAAAGCAATCTGCCCGTAAAAGTGTTTTTAAATAGAATTGCCTTTTCATTTACATTCGCTTACCCTAAATAAATAAGATTCTGTTAATTCAGTATCATATTTTGTTGTTGTTGATAAAATGAAGGGGAAAGTGTACAGCTTTTTCTCCTCTCAAAATAAGCTCAAGTCCGTAAGAGTCTTTCAGCTAATCCGTGAACTTTGAGTCTTAAACCAAGGAACATGACAACAAACACAACTGTACCATGACCACAACTAAACACAGGCAAGATAACAATCTACTTTTCCAATGGCAAACACATGTGGTTTTACTGATGCATGACATTTTCCTTCTATTGTTTCTCTTCTTATTCATCCCATTCCAAAATAATGACCAATTTACAAAAACACACATGCACAACTCAATCTCTCAAACACTAGGTGTTTACTGCATACTATTGCTGAATTACAGTGAGTTCCTCACATAAAGCTACTGTATCATGAAATAAAAAGATTGTTTTATGAGAATGTAAATGCTTTTTTCTCTATATGCTTTTAGTGAATGGAAAAGAGCAGCATGAACATTCCTGAAAACCATCTGTTTGCCACAGAAGGAGGACAGAAATTCAGGTTTTGGACTCAACATGAGGCCATGAGGGTGAGTAAATGATTCCTTTCGTTTAAATGTTTGCTTATCTCTTCTTCCCTCAAATGTCCATGTTTATTTCTTGTAGTAAAAGTTAAATGATGACTTTGGCCCTTAAGTTTTCTTTGGCAAATCCTACTGTACTTAAAACCTTCAGAAAGCTTCAGAGTGGCCCGTTGGACAGAGAGAAGAGATGTTTCACAATAATTATGTCGAGATTTTACGGTTGAAGTGCATTGTCATTTAAAACGGGCCGTCCTGAACATGTGCTTCTGGAAGCTTGTGGTTCTTTTGATCATCTTATTGCAAGTTAAAGCACAGAGAGAGAGAGGAGAAGGGGGTGGCCAACCACATGTGGTCAACATTACTTTCCTTTTCTCTTTCTAGCAAACACGTAATTGAAAAACACATTGAGGAATTCTCTTTAATTTCCTGATTGTTATTGTCTCCGGCATTCCTCTAATTTTTAAGGTTAGCTTCATATTTGATTCAAAAGATTTTCAATATTCATTTAAACTAAAATATGAGATTGAGAATAGACAGAACAGGGTTAAAAAACAACATTTATTTGAAATAGAAAACAATTCTAACATAAATATCTTATATACTGTCTTTAAATGAACAAAACAAAAGTAATAATTTCTTTTTTAAACTTGCTGACCCCAGATTAATCAATTGTTCATTTGCTGTGGAGGATCAAAGAAACCAGAGAAAGACATCAAAACTCAGACTTTAATTAAGAAATGTTCAACATGAGTGTGCAAGACTCATAATAAAACACAATAACATGTAAAATAGCCATTGATTTCAAATTTTCAATATTAGATACCAATCCTAATATACACCAGCATGAGCAGCAGACATAAAAAGCAATATATCATACTCAAATGGAAACTTTTGAGTAATCAGGCTTTGTTGATCTTATTATAAAACACCCAACAAACATAATGGAACAATAATTAAAAACAGGCCATTTTTCATGTACTGTAGGCAGATGCTAAGAAGTGCTGTTGTTCATTTCAGTCGTCTAAACCTCACATATTTACAAGCTGAAAATAACTTTACTGAAGCTGAAGAAGGTAATACAAACAAGGAACGACTCGCTCAGTTCAACAGGTTTAGCTCATTTTGTGTCTTTAGACTTCCACATGGTCACAAGGTCTTTTCCTTGCTGACTGAACCAATCATAAAGCTCTCCTTGTTATTAATACCCAGGAATTCCCACTTTTTCTTTTTCTAAAACGTGCATAAAACACTTTCCTGTACTATTTTTCCACTTGCATTAACCTTTATTGCTTACCACGTAAAAAAAACCTTGCATGTTTTATGTTTGACCATTACTGTAGTTCTTGAATGAATGAGAGTACAATTGTGTGATTTTTGTGACGTAAGCAACACCAAACGTTAGGTTAAATATCTTAAATGGTATTACAAAAGTCTTAATTATCATTTAAGAGGTCTTAAAAAACCTAAAAAAAACAGGAATCGTGATATGACCTGATGTGATTATTAATCTTTAAAGGGATACTCCACTTTTTTTTGGAAATAGGTTCATTTTACAACTCCCCCAGAGTTAAACATTTGCGTTTTACCGTTTTCAAATCCATTCAGCCGATTTTTTGATATTTAAAAGAATATCAGTAACCAGACAGTTTCTGGTCTCATTGACTTCCATAGTAGGAAAAAAATATACTATGGAAGTCAATGAGACCAGAAACTGCTCTGCTTACTGATATTCTTCTGAATATCAGAAAATCGGCTGAATGGATTAGAAAACGGTAAAACTCAACTGTTTAACTCTGGCAGAGTTGTAAAATGAGCCTATTTCCAAAAAGTGGAGTATCCCTTTAAAATGGCATGATATAGCGCTTTAATTACAGAAAGTAAAATAATCTGAGATGCATGCTTTATTTTGTGGTTTGCATAGGACATACAGCATTCATTTTATTTGCGCAGGTCTTAAAATTTAAGTATTAAATGTAAGTATTTTAACAGAGCAAATAATTACACGCTGTCACCTTTTAACCGCAAATGTACCAGCAGGATAAAGCAAATGCATTTTTCAGTACTTAATACCATAAAATATTAATTCGACTTCCATTTTAACATGACTTTCCACGGTACTTCCCATATTTTAAATTTCGCGCCATCCCGAACGTCAATATCCGAGCCGCCTCTGGAGAACAACCCTATCATTCAGCTTTAGCGTTAAGGAAAACATTCTTTCCTCTTGGAGTCTAAACATAACTCTAGATTTGGACAGCATCAGCCTCTCTTCAGAACTCGTAGGGTGAGATCAGGAGGTGGACCCGTGCCAGATGTTTGGCTTGGAAGGTGCGGTCGGCGTACTGGACATCTCCACCTCCACGCTGAGCTCCTGTGGGCCTGGCATGGGCCGGACGAGGATCAGCTCTCCGGTCTGACGGTCCGAGCGCTGCATCACAAACGTGTTCCTGGAGTCTCCTCCTCCCGCGATGCCGAAGCGGAGGCTGTCGGGGCCGGGCCGACCCCGGAGCCGTCGCGGTGGCCATGCGGAACAGGGTGGCCGGGGTGCGCAGGTTGGACGGCAGGGACAGGTAGTGGTGAGAAATGGTCTTGGCGGCGAACGGACACGACCGGCTCTCCATGGGACAGGGGTTTCTTTCACACTGGCTGTGGTGGAGGACAGAACATCAACGTTACCTCATTAACTGCGTTTGAAATACTGCACTTCTGTGTTTAGGAAGCACACACACATACACAGTCCCAAGAACTTTACTAGCAATCCCATTTCCACCACATGAGAAAAAAAAATCAAGCCATGAAATGTTGATATATTAAATCATAATTGAGTTATTGCAGGGATAGTTCACTTTGAAATTAATTTTTGTTATGTTTATCTTACCTCAAGTGCGTACAGATGTAAGTGATGTAAGTGTATAGATGTAAGTGTCTTTGTTTCTGCAGTATTTTCAATTTTTATATTTTTAGGTTAAACCGTTCGTGTCTATCAGTCATATAATGGAGGTCTATGGTCACCACCTCAAAGAGCATGCACAGAGAAGTCCAAATAAAACATGATTTAATGACTCTAAATGCAAGTACACATTGATGGCCTTTAACACGTAATGAGCGGTTTGTGTAAGAAAACGAACAGCATTTATATCGTTTTTTCCTGTTGTAACCACAGCCACAAAGCGCCCGCCCGCGCCCTCAGAGTACTTGGACGTGGCTGTGGTTACAAGAGGTACAAACATTATAAATACTGTTCGTTTTCTCACACAAACCGCTCGTTTTGGTCTTAGGCCATCAATGTGTACTTACATTTGCGAGTCATTAAATCATGTTTAATTTGGACTTCTCTGTGCATGCTCTTTGAGGTGGTGACCATAGACCTGCATTATATGACTGACAGACAAGAACGGTTTGACCTAAAAATATCAAAATTGAAAATACTGTGGAAACAGACACCTACATCTTAGATGCCCTTGAGGTAAGCTAAAACATACCAAAAATTAATTAATTTAATATTCAAATTACATATTAATGAATTTTATAAAATTAATACATTTTATTAAATTAATAAAATGTATTAATTTAATATAATAAATTGTAATATTATATAATAAAATGTATTATATTAAATAATATAAAATTTAATATAATCAATTTTATATTATTTATATAAAAATAATAAATAATTATGAGATAAAAGTCGAAAGTCACAATTTTATTTCTGTGTCCCATAACTGACTTGTCATAATTGTAACTTTTTTTCTCATAAAAATGTTGACATACTAAGTCATAATTATGAGGGAAAAAGTCAGAAATGTCATAATTGTAATTTTGTATCTCATCATTGTAACTTTTTCTCATAATTATGACTTAACGTGAACATTTCAACTTTTTAAATCTCAGTTCTAATTTACCAAATAATTTTTTCCTTATGTGGCGGAAATGAAAAAAAAAAAAATTTTGCGCTCAGATCATGTAGTCAATAAAAGCATATACCAGGACGAACTGGACCATGCAAACCAACTCAAAGTTTTCACTACATCTTAACATGGACTATGCCAGTTCAGATTGTAAATATTTCTGGTGCTGTTACTGAGAATATAGCTTGTGTGCCTAAAACTTCACGGTTTAGTGACTCACAGATCACAGCCTCACATTTAGCAGGACACAAAGGGCCCATTCACAGCTTAAAAAACATCTTACATAATAAAACAAGCATAAAAGTGTCATACAAGAAAAATAAATGATTGTAACCCACTTAAATTACACCGGAAGCGATGGATTTAGAGGAGGAATGAGTGGCCCACAGCGCTGTGAGGGACTCCAGGAGACACGTGTGTGTGTGTGTGTGTGTGTGTTTGATATGCAAACAAGCTCAACAACATGCAGTATTCTGTCATTTTCTCCATTTTCTAGTCGAAATCGTCACATGCTAATCTGTAAAAAAAACAGAAAACTCTAACTCTCGTGTCATTCTGAAGCCGTATGAAACTTAAAGTTTTTAAATCACATCGATATTTTGTATGAAACAACAGTTCATAGTGATTACAGGCAGGTTTGATGATGTCATACATTTCGTCTGGTTCCTCACACAAAGTTTTCGGATGACTTCAGACTCTGGTTCACTATGAACTGTAACCTGCTCGTTAGCATAAATATCTAATCAAATAACTATCTAATTTAATTATTACCTAATGGATCAAAGAGTACGTTTTTGAAAACGATACAGTTATCATCTCCATGCAAACAACAAAAACGTGAGATTGTGAAACCGGTGACATCATGCTCATGCGTATCACGTGTTCAGTCTACAGGCACAGTGTTTCTTTTACAAAAGTGACACTTGGCATATATTTAAATGGACACCTGTCATGGTGTTTCTTATTCATCATCTCTGATTTAGATCTGTGTCTACGAGTGTCTGATGCTCGGCACCGTTTATTTACTCATCTTACAAAGTAGTTCACTTAAAAAAAAAAAAAATTTTTGCTGATGATTTACTCACCCCATGTCATCCAAGATGTCCATGTCTTTCTTTCTTCAGTCGAAAAGAAATTAAGGTTTTTGATGAAAACATTCCAGGATTTTTCTCCATATAATGGACTTCAATGGGGTCCAAATGGTTCAAGGTCCAAATGAGAGTTTCAGTGCAGCTTCAAAGGGCTTTAAACAACACCAGACGATGAATAAGGGTCTTATCAAGCGAAACGATCGCTCATTTCAAAAATAAATAAAATACTTTGTTTTATAAGCTCAAATGCTCGCCTTGCTCTGTTCTGTGACTCTCCTGTTCGAACTCGTTCATCAAAATGAATGAATCTTTTTTGAGTCATTTGGTTCATTCAATGAACAAAATGACTCGAAAATATTTGTTCATTTTGTTGATCGAGTTTGAACAGTAGAGTCACAAACACGCATCACAGAACAGAGCAAGGCGAGCATTTGTGCTTATAAAACTTAAACTTTTTTATTTATTCTTTAAATGATTGATGGTTTCGCTACGTATGACCCTTATTCATCGTCTGGAATCGTTTAAAGCCCCTTGAAGCTGCACTGAAACTCTCATTTGGACCTTGAACCGTTTGAACCCCATTGAAGTCCATTATATGGAGAAAATCCTGGAATGTTTTCATCAAAAACCTTAATTTCTTTTCGAACTGAAGAAAGAAAGACATGGACATCTTGGATGACATGGGGGTGAGTAAATAATCAGCAAAAGTTTTTTTTAAAGTGAACTACTCCTTTAAAGAAGTCACCGCTCGCCAACGGTATAATCGTGTGTGTAAAGCAGGTTCTCGTTCAGGAATGCTGTAAAGTAGGCAGTGGACAGTCTAGTTTAGTGTGTGTGTGTGCTCACTCACAACGGTGACGTCTTGACGTAGCTGACGTTGCCGTGTGAGCGCGGACACTCGGGGTTCACACACTGGAAACCTCCTCCGGTGTTGATACAGGTGGTGCCACGGCTGCAGTTGTGCTGTTGTGTAAGACATTCATCCACATCTGGAGCGCCGGAGGCAGAGGAGACATCAGAGGAATAATACAGTGAAAGAGAAGAAGAATAGAGGGAAATAGTGAGTTGGATACATGCGGGACCGCTTGTTTTGACTGTAAATTTGATTTGCGTACAGGTGTGTGATCGTAGACGTGTTCCTGGCGAGATCATCTTTTAAACACACCGTCAAACCGTGTTAAAATACTAAAGCTACAACCCATTTGACATACAAGATCCTTTCAATTACAATATAATTCTATTATCATTTTTCTATATATCTGTATATCTCATATTTAAACGTTCTGCATCATTGCACAGTACATTGTATTAAAGTACTTTTATTCAGCAAGGATGAATAAAATAGATAAAAAGTGACCGTAAAGACATTTATGTTACAAAAACATAAATGCTGTTCTTTTGAACTTTCTATTTGTATATAAGAATACCAATAATACAAGAAGAGACCATCGTTTCTATAACATAAATTTACACAACATAAAATCCAAAAATACTGCTAGTTGATTAGTGAGGTCAACTACTTTATTTGTAGATATTTTTTAACAGTGATGCTACAACTGAAATGTTTTATTTTATATTTATTTATTTTCTCCCCAACACTGAGCGTCACTGACAACCAGGGCTTGACATTACCTTTTTTACTCACTATTTGTCTTCCAAAGTTCCAAAACTCAGCATTTTCACTAGCCACAATTTTGACATCGATACTACACTCTAAAAAATGCTGGGTTGTTTTAACCCAATTTTGGGTGAAATATGGACAAACCCAGCCACTGGGTTAAATTTTTTAATTAAATTTTTAACCCAATGGCTGGGTTTGTCCATATTTTACCCAATTTTTATGCTTTCTTACAAGGCACTGCATGATTTGACCAAAGCTTTAAAGCAATAGTTCACTTTAAAAAAAAACTTTTGCTGATTTACCAATGTCATCCAAGATGTCCATGTCATTCTTTCTTCAGTCATAAATAAATTAAGGTTTTGATGAAAACATTCCAGGATTTTTCTCCATATAATGCACTTCAATGGGAACCAAACGGTTCGAGGTCCAAAAGTCAGTTTCAGTGCAAACTGTTCAAAGGGCTTTAAACGATTTCAGACGATGAATAAGGGTCTTATCAAGTGAAATGATTGCTCATATTAAAAAAAAAAAGGAACTCGTTTATCAAAATGAACAAATCTTTTTTCGTGTCATTTGGTTGATTCAAAGAACGAAATAAACGAATTGACTCAGATTGACTAAATGGCCGATGGTTTCGCTAGATAAGACCCTTTTTCATCGTCTGGTGTCGTTTAAAGCCCTTTGAAGCTGCACTGAAACTCTCATTTGGACCTTGAACCTTTTGGACCCCATTGAAGTCCATTATATGGAGAAAATCCTGGAATGTTTTCATCAAAAACCTTAATTTCTTTTCAACTGAAGAAAGAAAGACACGGACATCTTGGATGACATGGGGGTGAGTAAATTATCAGCAAAAGTTTTTTTTTTAAGTGAATAAAGGTTGTTATTATTATTTTTAATAATAAAATCGTTTGCTGGATTGATTCATATCAAGCCGCTGAAACACCAGCCAGAAGAACTCCCTCACCTTTGCTCTCCAAACGTTCCTCAAACTCAAATGATTTCCCTCCACATCCGCACTATTTGTCTTCATCTACCAGCTTCATTTACCCCTGGAGGTCTTTATAAGGTGTCCAAATGACTTCTACAGAGTACGTTCAGATTCAGATTCAAACAACTAAGAATAGGGTCTTTCAGCAAAGATCTCAGGTTTGGAACGACATGTGGATGAGTAAATAACGTCAGTGTTTATTTTTAGTTGAACTTTTTCCAATGGCTGTAAAACACTTCTAATCTGAAGCGTTGTTTTTAAGTGTGTGTTTCTCTCTCACCCTCACAGCTTCTTCCGTCAGCGAGCAGCTTGTATCCGGTGGGACAGGAACAGTGGTACGATCCCGGGACGTTTACACAGGCGTGGCCACACAGAGGCCCTCCACGGTCAGCCTTATACACCTCACATTCATTCACATCTGGACACATAATAACTCAACATATGATTACATGACAGGAGAGAGTGACAGAAAGGAAAAGAGACAAAAAATACATAAAACGCCTTATGAAAAAATGTGCTTTTCACTACTTTCAGGATTGCAGAAAAATATGTTTTTATTGAACATTGATGGAGCAGCAAATTTTGAGGGAAAATAAATAGGGCTGTCAAATGATTAATCACGATTAATCGCATCCAAAATAAAAGTTTGTGTTTACATAATATATGTGGGTGCACTGTGTATAATTATTTTATATATATAAATACACACACATGCTTGTATATATTTAAGAAATATTTTCTTGTATATAGATTTATATATAATTTATATTATATATAAATATAAATATTTTATATATAATTAATATTTTTTCTTAAATATACATGCATGTGTGTGTTTTTATATATATACAAAATAATTATACACAGTGCACCCACATATATTATGTAAACACAAACTTTTATCTTGAATGCGATTAATCGAGATGAATCGTTTGACAGCCCTGAAAATAAATCATAAAAGCGTGATGAAGATGAAATTAGCACAGAATCAACTTGGAATTGCTGTCCATGATTTCCATGTGCATCCTGAAACGTGGATATTTAGAAAAGTGTTTGAGTTTTGTGCCGTCTAGTGGATTATAGGAGAACAAAACCAAATAATAATAATAAAAAATATTAATTAAATCATAAATTTTTTTTAAAAAAGTTACACTTAGTAAATGTAGTATTTGTATAATTGTATTATCATTAATAGTAAGTGTAGTATTACACTTAGTATTTATTTGCCTGCATGTCATATGACCATTAATTGACATTAGAGAACTGTAAATGTGTTGAAATATTAACTTAAAATCTCAGGGTGATAATATTAAAATAATATGAGGTCAAAGGAGTTCAGCTGAGAAAACAAATTTGTGAATCCCTGACTTCTTACATTTTGAAGCACCGCTAAAGTGTCATCTCATATTTATTATTAGTAAAACATTTAGCATTTTTGCAGAGATGCATCATGTTACAGTAAAGTTTACTGCGTTAATGCATGCCGAGGTCCCTCATTTGCAAGTTCCTTTGGATAAAAGCATCTGCTAAATGATTAAATGTAATGTAATGAAAATCCTTGTATGTGGTTGTTTGAAGCTATGAATGCTGGAGCTACCCTGACAGATGCTGTTGTCAGAGGTGCCGCTCATGTGAAAGCCAGCGTCACAGCTGCAGTGTTGAGCTCGGTCCACTCGCGCACAGCCGAGGCTTGCGGCTGAAGGCCGGGTCGTTCATAACACTCCACTCCGGAGGGGCTGAGAGAGAGTAGAGAGAGAGTAGAGAGAGAGTAGAGAGAGAGTAGAGAGAGAGAGAGAGAGAGGAGAGAGAGTAGAGAGAGAGAGAGAGGAAATGGAAAATGATAGGTTTAACCTCCCACAAACACTCACATATACAGCAATGAAGACAAACATTCACATGCATGCTTTTATTTATGGACCGGATCACAGGTTAAAGGTGAAGTGTGTAATTTCTGCTACACTAGCAGGCACATTTGGAATTGCAAAAGTATTTTTAACATTTTCAGGAAAAAATAAAAATAAATATGTTGCAAAATTTGCCACCTAGTGGGCAGTGTTGAGGTAACGCATTACAAGTAACGTGCATTATGTAATCAGTAGGGCCGATTAATCGCATCCAAAATAAAAGTTTGTGTTTACATAATATATGTGGGTGCACTGTGTATAATTATTTTATATATATAAATACACACACATGCTTGTATATATTTTTTTATAAATTCAATTTAATGCATTAGCTTAAACATGTTTTTTAAACTACTAAATTAAAATTCTCTTCTCTATCCGTGCACGGTAACAGATAAAAGTAACAGAACACATTAGTTTTGACTTCAATAATAAGAGTTGTACCATAGGTAATATAACCTGTAATGTTAAGAGCACGTGTGTATGACACATCACTCTAGGGGACAAGAAATATTCAAACTCTTATAATATTCTAGCACTCTTCTATATTCTAATTCTTCTTGTTAGCATGAATTAGCATGTGTCCTCTATAAGCCGCATGATTTGACACGTAATGAAGGTGTGTGTTTTTTTGAATGCATTACATCATTAATCACTTGCAAAAGCTCAGAGCGAGCCTCAGCCATTGGCACGTGTAAAAGAGATTAGAGAAACAGACCTGTCTGCGTCTGGTATTGACATTGACTCCCGCTCCAGTTGTGTGGACAGGTGCACTTGTACTGGTTCAGAGCCTCCGCACAGGTGCCACCGTTCTGACACGGGTTACTGGCACACACACTCACATCTGTGTGAAAGACAACAGCCTTATGCTGAGAGGACTGCCAGAAAAGGTCACAATTAACATCAATAATCAATAATTAAAGGTCTCATGGCAAATCAAGTCAAGTCATGTTACCTTTAAATATTAAATTAAATATTAGCAGGGACACTTTTACCACAAATACTTTTACATTTTCTTCAGTTATTAAAAACTGTTGATTTAATTACCTTAAACAAAACTGAAAATCATTAACACAAACTTTTCAAAAAATATATTAAGTTATTTAGCGATAATCGTTACATAAATACATAACACTGTAAAAAAAAAAAATATATATTAGATGAAATTAGCACAGACTTGGAATTGAAATTGCTGTCCATGATTTCCATGTGCATTATAGGAGATTAAAACCAAATAATAAAAAAATATAATAATTAATTAAATCATATAAATTTTAAATAAAAAAGAAACACTTTAAATGTAGTATTTGTATTATCATTAATATTAAGGTAATTAAATCAACAGATAAAACAAGTTTATGAATCCCTGACTTCTGACATTTTAAAGCACCGCTAAAGTGTAATCTTATAATTATTATTAATAAAACATTTAGCATTTTTGCAGAGATTGTATCATGTTACAGTAAAGTTTACTAAAAAGTTTTCTAAATTAAATATAATTTAGTACCATAAAATCCCATAAATATAAAATATTAAATAAATATACATTATATACAAAACATTATCGAAGTCAAATATACTACATTCATTTAATTGAAATAAAAATGTAAAAATCGACACACAGTATCTGAGAGTTAAATAAAACGTATATTACCGTAATGAATCTGGACCTGTTTTCTTTTTTTCTTTTTGGCATTTTTTTTATTATTCATAATAATTATTAATAATAAAAATTTAAAATAAATAATGGAATAGTAAAAAATTTAACCAACTTAAATAGGCTAAGTGATTTAATTCAATATAAATTAAAGGCAGTACAATAATGATTACCATGACATACATACAATTTAAATAATATTTTATGTATTGTTTAAAGTAATGAGAATGGGTAAATATGCTCTTATAAAAATAATATCACAATGCAAAAAAAGTTTCTTTTGATTTTAGGGTAAGTTAATATCAAAAAAAAAAAAAAGAGATTAATCCTGAATGGTCGTGTTTTGTAAAGCCACTAAATCCGTCTTTTATCATGGATTTGCCCTCCTAATTAATGCAGAATGAAAGAAATACTTGAAATATCCCAGATTCTTATCTCCTTGTCTGTACAGAGCTGAGGATTATGTGTCCATGGAAAACACCTGAATTGTTGAAGGAATTAAACAAGCCCACATTCTTCCCTATTTCCTGTACAGAATGGCACAGTAAAATGAAACCGATCTCCTGGAATGTTAACAACGGAGTGGAGAAACGGAGGTCCATCTAACCCGGTGTTTCTCAACCCTGTCCCAGAGGACCCGGCCCCACGTTTTGAAAGTCTCCTCTTTCTGACACCCATTTCAGGTCCTGGAGTTTTCTTCTAGTGAGCTGATGAGTGTTTGATTGGGGAGACAAAGAAAATGTGCAGTGTTGGGGGTCCTTCAGGAGCAGGGTTGAGCAACACTGATCTAACCTGTGGTTCCCTCACATGCCTGCCGTCACATTCACAGTGTTGGTTTGCGTCCCTAATCGTACACGTTTGAGAGGTCGGTTAGTTTTACAACAGCTTCTGTGCCACACAACATCTGTCCACAGCAGCTGCGGGCTGCTCTCGATGGGGATTTACTGCCGATGCTGTAAATATCATTGATGGGCAGTGAGAGCATGCTTGTACAGAAGCATTAACACATGTTCCTCACAGATGAGGAGATAGAGCTCTACACATGTTAGGGCAGATATCCCCGAAGAGCGGATGAAATGATCCTTGAAACCACTTTCTTTTGACTTGATTTGTGGTTGTTTCTATAATAAAAGAGTGCAACTGCTGTGGTTTAGTATCTGGTTTAGATGATTCCAAAAATAGGCCAAAGGACATGTTTGCATCATTGTGCAATAACAACATTTGAAAAGAAAATGCTCTGTAATCAATGTTTTAAATGCTCAATTTCAGATCAATGCATTATGATAGGAAGGTTCCGGGTTTGATACAAGAGTTTGTGGCATGATTTCTTTTCTTACAGTGGAAATAAACACAGACTTGCACCATAAAAGCAGGTACGTGAAACAGTGTTATTAGTATTTATACACTAATATAATATTTTAATATAATCTAATATTTTAATATTATATTAATATAATTTTTGTTTCAAATTATAGCTTTAATCTTTATTTTTATTTACGTTTTAATAATTTTAGGACTTCAACTTTAACTGTTCCAAGGCAACATTTCTAAGTTTTTCATCTAATATTTATATTTTATTTTGGCTTTATCTTAATTAACGAAACATATTTTTAATTTTAATATTAATATTTATCTATACACTACCGGTTCAAAATTTTAATGTTTTTTTCTTTTTTAATTTTTTTATGTTTTTAAAAGAAGTCTCTTCTGCTCACCAAGGCTGCAATTTTTTGATAAAAAATACACAAAAAACACAGTAATATTGTGAAAAATTTAAAATGACTTTTTTATGTTAAAATGTAATTTATTCCTCTGAAAAAAAGCTGAATTTTCAGCATCATTACTCCAGTCTTCAGTGTCACATGATCCTTCACAAATCACTCTAATATGATGATTTTATGCTCCAAAAACATGTATGATTATTATCCATGTTGAAAACAGTTTTTGACATTTTTATTTCAGGATTTTTTGATGAATAGAAAGTTCAAAGAACAGCATTTATTTAATTAGAATCTTTTCTAACATTATAAATGTCTTTACTGTAACTTTTGATCAATGTAACTCATCCTTGATGAATAGAAGTATTGATTTCTTATTTATTTCCCCCAAAAATAAAATACAAAATTCTTACTGACCCCAAACTTTTTAAAGGGTAGTGTTTAATGTAACAAAAGCTTTCCATTTCAGATTAAAGCTGTTCTTTTGAACTTTCTATTCATCAAAGAATCCTGAAATAAAAATGTAAAAAACTGTTTTCAACATGGATAATAATCATACATGTTTTTGGAGCATAAAATCATCATATTAGAGTGATTTGTGAAGGATCATGTGACACTGAAGACTGGAGTAATGATGCTGAAAATTCAGCTTTTTTTCAGAGGAATAAATTACATTTTAATATATATTAACATAAAAAAGTCATTTTAAATTGTCATAATATTTCACAATATCACTGTGTTTTTGTGTATTTTTTATAAAAAAAATTACAGCCTTGGTGAGCAGAAGAGACTTCTTTTAAAAAACATAAAAATCTTACCGATCTTAAACTTTTGACCGGTAGTGTATATACATCTGCATATATGGGATTTCACAGTAGAGTAATGAAAATTAGGGTGTTTTGCTGAATTGTTATAAAAAATTATGTCACAATGTAAAGTTTACATTTTTAAAAAGTAATTATTGTTTAAATTGATCAAAATGGAGCCTATTTTAGGACCATTACGATATTTTATTAACAATAACACTAATGTGAAAAGTGCATTTATGTTAAAGCCAACAATATATTCCCTTTTTAAGACGGTTAAGAAGATGTTTTGCTTTGTAGAAGAGGTGAAGAACATTTTTTCGTGAAAATGAAACACAAATTCTCATTACCATCGGGACACTTTCTGTCATTTTTATTATTTTTCTATGTAAAAAACATATTTAGTCTTTATTTAGTGTCCTTACGAGTGGGTTTAGCAGCTCAAACGTGAGGGACAAGTCAGAATGATTTTCTGTGGTATTCTCAACATTATGCCAAAAAAAGCTTTCAATACGAGTTTAACTTGTATTGCACCAGAAAAATATTTCTGGGTAAAAAAATACATAAATACAGTTGTCCAGTTAAAGAAATGTCCAGTTAGACATCAGACACAAGGACATTTAAGTAAAAAATGAGAAAGTTTTGACTCTCCGGCCAAAGGAATTTTTCTTCGACAACAGCGCTCACTGATCCCTCTCCTGTTTATTTTCTTTCCCAGGAGGCTTGAGCACGAGATTTTGTAGATGTAAAAGGTTCACTTCAGTCGCCAAACTATTTCAAAACTCCTTATGAACATATTTCTGTTTTTTCATCCACTCTGAGAGGTGCTTTCGGAAGCAAAACTCTCAAAATAGACTCACTTACTCCCACCTGCAGAAATATAGACATTACAGTGTCTGTGCTGCCTCTCAAACCCTCAAACACACACCCCTTTCAAACACACTGCGGCACGCACGCCCCGTCCCACTGTACCACGAGGAATGTCCCGAATGCTGCCAGCAGCGATATTAAAGGAAGTCATCAATAGCATGCTTAGCATAGTTGCGTGCTATCGGAGCATGGGCCGCTTAATGAGATGTGTGCATGAGCTTAACCTCTGCCCACTGTAGACCATACACACTAAACACACAGAATACCAGTCTGAATCATATAAACATTTTCTCATTTTAGAGAAGTGGAAGTATGGGAATGATTTAGTGAGCAAAACATGAAAACTGTCCAAAATTTTCGTATTCGTCATTCGGTGGCTCTGAATTGTCAAAACACCATTCAAACTGCATGCTACGGATGCGGAAAAATGCTGAAAATTTTACCCGATTTTATTTTTTATGACGGATTGATTCGGTGGTAGTGTGCAAGCGTCATTGACACAACGTGAGGTTGTTTATTTTTTAACGTGCGAAAATTTCAGACACAAATTTCGTACTCGGTGTGCAAGGGCCTTTATTCTGTATTCTTATGCTTCTATTTAGATTGCAGTTCTGCTCATGAGGTGCATCCTGGGAAGGAGGAACATGTGTGATCTTTATGCTTTCCTGTTTCCACTTCAGAGTCAAAAATCAAACAGGTGAGATAAAGGAAAAATATTATTATGTAACAATAAGAATCAGTTGCAACTGTAAGAAATAGTCACTACTTTTATTTTGTTTTCATTTCATTTTATACTTAACTTTTACTTAACTTAAACTTGCTTTATTTCAATGAAACATTTCAAATTTCCAAACTTTTCAAGGTCATGTTTAATAGTTGTAGTTAACACAAATTTGAATATATCATATATATATATATATATATATATATATATATATATATATATATATATATATATATATTCAATACTCAGAGTACAATAATGAGAATGGGTGAAATGCTTTGTTGTTATAAAAATAATATCATAAAGAAGTTTAAAATTGTTTCATTTATAAAATTGTTTAATTTAACAATTTTGATGAAAATGTAATTGGACCTTTCAATTTTGTGTATATTAAAACTTTTTTATTTAGAGTATTCATTTTTCGAATTCAATTCGTTCGTTTTGATTGCGTTGAATGAACCAAATGACTCGGAAAAAGATTTGTTCATTTTGATAAACGATTTGTTCGAACAGGAGAGTCACGAATAGAATGTCTATAAAACTTAAACTTTGTTATTTATTTTTTAAATGAGCGATTGTTTCGCTTGATAAGACCCTTATTCATCGTCTGAAATCGTTTAAAGCCCTTTGAACAGTTTGCACTGAAAGTGTCATTTGGAACTTGAACCGTTTGGACCCCATTGAAGTCCATTATATGGAGAAAATGCTGGAATGTTTTCATCAAAAACCTTCATTTCTTTTCGGCTGAAGAAAGAAAGACATGGACATCTTGGATGACATGGGGGTGAGTAAATTATCAGCATTTTTTTTTTAAAAAGTGAACTACTCCTTTAAGTTCCTCTGTTTGTATCCCTCATTGTCTGGATTGTTTATGCGTAGGCACACTGTTTCATCTTGTTTTTTCCTTAAGCTGTTATTGGGAAAGATCTATTCTGCCTTTGACCAGGGATTGTAACACAAATGTTTTTTGAGATTACGGGAAACACAAGTTCAGTAAAGTGTGTCCAGACTTTTGTGTGGTAGCTGAAACTTGACCTATGAATCTGGCTCTTTTTACAGTAGCCCTGCCAGCTGAGTTAAAGCCGAAGCATGTAGGCGTTGAGACGCACCATGGGCAGGAATGCAAGTACAGGTGTTTTTCTGCGTCTCGGGACACTTAATGCTTCTTTAACGAGCGCTTCATTCAGTGCAGCTCAGGGGCGAAGAATGCCTCTCTGTCTTCACACACTCCTTATCTCTGCGCCTGTGTGTGTGGTGTTCACAGTCAGTTTCTTTCACAAGCACAGGTATTCAGCCACTATCTCAGGAGTGTCACTGCTCAATGGGATTTCAGATTACCCTGCTCACAATATAATGTGTGTCTTAGTCCAGGAATTCTGCTCAATAACAGATATTGTTACATAGCAGAGAATGTGTGATGATGATACATGCTGCTTTATCTAAATTTATCTAAATTATTAATTTGTATACATAATTTTTACCTTTAAATATATATATATATATATATATATATATATATATATATATATATATATATATATATATATATATATATGAAGAGTTCAGATGCAAAAGCCTCTAAGTGCCATTTGAAATTTTCTTCTAAAATGACCATTTTTATCAAGCTTGTATATTTAAGTTCAGTAATTTCACTTAAATTACAATTAATAGGTAATCTTCATTGCCATTTAAGTGAAATTACTGAACTTAAATATACAAGCTTGATAAAAATGGTCATTTTAGAAGAAAATTTCAAATGGCACTTAGAGGCTTTTGCATCTGAACTCTTCATATATATATATATATATATATATATACTGTGTGTAACGGTATACAGAAGTCACGTTTCAGTACATACCTTAGTTTTGGGGTCACGGTTCAATACGAGATTCGGTACATTTACATGCCTGATTGTCACTTGCCAGTATACGGGCAATCTTAATTTACTTCACTATATTAATATTAAATCCTAATCTAGTCATGACAAACTATATATGTTGGAAAGGTCTAAGACTTCTAAATAGATATTTTAGAGCGGTTTCTTTCTTACAAATTATTAATGAACAGTAATATATGAATTTATGACAAGAGTGCGCCTCAAAAAATCAACATCATTACAGGAGTTTCTGACCTTTGTCACAAAAAGTTCGACGCACACACTTTTAATAACTGAAACTTTGGTTTTTAGTGCTAAAAGTTCATAATAAAACATAATTAGTATTTGTCAATAAAAAAGATAAAATTATATTTAAAAAAATAAGGTAAAAAGTCCTCTAAAAAGTATAATATATTATATAATTTTTTTATTATTATTATATCACATATTTTAGTAGTTATCATAAATAAGGTATCATTTGAAAGCTTACGAACTCAGAATTCATCCTGTGAAACCCGTTTTGAAATTAGACGTTGTGTTACCATAGAAACGGTATTTTTTATTAGGCCCCTCCCCTTTTGGGCATCATCTTTAATAATTTTCTAATCTTGACAAAACACTGTGTGTTGGAGTGTGTGTTGTGCTGGAGGCAGGAGTGTTTTGGTGTTATCAGTCTCATGTCATTCGCTGCAGTAACTCTTTTAGTTTATTCTTAGCTAAAAACTCTTAGTTCTTTCAAAAATATATGTGCTCATTAATGTATATTTTCTTCGTTCAAGTAATAAAGTATTCTCGTGAGTGTATAACATGCCATTGAAAATACACACGGGTAAGGGGTTCTAATGTCGGTCGCCATGTTGCCCCTCCATCTTGAAAGTACATTAGCCAAAGAGGGACATACCCGTTAATTTAAGCTTCGCCTTTTCGCGTTTACGTTCGAGTTAACACTCGTGGACGAGGTCGAACTGGAAGCCATGTTAATCTTGGACTACATTGGCCACCGTAGGAGTTAAAACAAAATCGGAATTGAGAGGAACAGAAACTAATATTCACTGGATGGTCATATACCTTTTCACCACTAGATGGGGGTAAAAATCACACAGTGTAGCTTTAAAGTAAAAAAATTAAGGAATTGTTAATTTATTAACTCTGTGACCTCGTCTGAAACATTTCTGATTAGATAAAAAGCACAGGACAGTCTGTTTTGCCCTGATGTTCACTTGTGTTGAGGGTCCAGGTTTACCAGTGTATGATGACACACCTTTACAGACGACACCGGCTCCGCTCCAGGTACCGTTCTCTCTGGCACACGCGTGTCCCCGATCCCACTAAGCGATAACCCTGAGAACACGTGAAATGAACCTCGTGACCCACCAGGTGCTTCGAGCCGAACTTTCTGCCATGGGCCGGAGCCACCAGAGCTGGGCATGAGAACTGGGCTAGAGATGAAAAGACAGGAGAAAGACACATAAAGAGAGGAGGAATGTCAGAGAAGGGAAGGGTTACACGAGGGATGGAAGTCACGCATGCTGAAATGTGGAGATATTCTGCCTGAAGGCAGGCACATATAACTGAACGTGGGAACCGTCATGGGAAAAGATTAATGGGAAATGCCTCATTTCATACAGACGGCTTACGAATACGTGAACAATACCACATGGACCATGCAGAAAAACAAGCGCTGGTTCTTGTCGTTTGTTTAAGCCTTCTTGAAGTGAACATGTTGACTTATAGGAGTAGTTCACTTTTAAAGAGACTTTTGCTGATAATTTACTCATAATTTATGTCTTTCTTTCTTCAGTCGAAAAGAAATTAAGGTTTTTGAGAAACATTCCAGGATTTTTCTCCATATAATGGACTTCAATGGGAACCAAACGGTTCAAGGTCCAAATGAGAGTTTCAGTGCAAACTGTTCAAAGGGCTTTAAACGATTCCAGAAGATGAATAAGTGTCTTATCAAGGATCCTTCGAGTCATGACTCGAAAAAAGATTTGTTCATTTTGAGGAACGAGTTTGAACAGGAGAGTCACGAACGCTCATCACAGAACAGAGCAAGGCGAGCATTTGTGCTTATAAAACTTAAACTTTTGTATTTATTTTTTAAATGGCCGATCGTTTCGCTCAGATCCTTATTCATTCGTCTGGTGTCCTTTAAAGCCCTTTGAACAATTTGCACTGAAACTCATGAAACTCATTTGGACCTTGAACCGTTTGGTTCCCATTGAAGTCCATTATATGGAGAAAATCCTGGAATGTTTTCATCAAAACCTTAATTTCTTTTCGACTGAACAAAGAAAGACATAAATTATGAGTAAATTATCAGCAAAAGGTTTTTTTAAAAGTGAACTACTCCTTTAAAAAGTCGCCCTTATTGTGCATCTCACATTTCATGCGCAAAAAAAAACAACAATAGTTTGCTATCAAAATGCTATAATTTGCTTCTGAACTTGCAACTTTAAATCATTAAAGCCAATAATATTATGGTTAACTAATAGATACTAGTAAACTAATATAACTAATAGTAAACTAATATGAAGAAACTAAAATAACACTGATCTCAAACCTACTCTACAATATATTTAATTTAATACTTTGTTTAATTTCAAAACATGAAAATAAAAAAATATTGTTGGTTTTTAACTTTTTTAAAAATCCACATTAATACCATTGTCCATTCCTGTAAATTTAGTTACTCGTATAATATGTGAGACGAAACAACTAAAGCATGTTGGATAATAATTTTTTTTTTTTAAATGTTGAATAAATACAGGACACTGGGAGTAAAAAAAAATCCAAGCAACAATAAGCATGTTTTTAAAAGGGATTGTTTTTTAAAAAGTCTGGAAAAAATGCACAATCCTGTCAAATCAGCGCATAAATGTAAAAGATGATCAGTAGTTTGTCACAGAATCTACATCATTCTGTCCTGTCAAACACCGGCTGCTACAAACGCCAAAGTAATTCTTGATCTTGCCTGTCGCCAACCCCGGATCATGAAATGTGCATCAGCACCAGCCAAATGACACAGTCTCACATCCGACCCATTCACATTATCCGTAGAGTAATCCAGACCTGAAGAAGCAGCCAGACCACTCATTTGAAGGAAGGAAGTCATTTCATGCTTAGAAAATACTCATAGATTTCGAGAGGATTTGTTGGAATTGTGTAGCATTTCAACTCGTTTATTATGATTAATAAATCCTCTTTGCCAGAATTACTGTCCAAAAACATTTTTTTTATTGGCTGAATACTTTTATCGCCAACTAACACACGCTCTTTCGTTCAAAACACACATTTGCATGGGGAAATGTTTCGACTAAAGACCCTTCTGTGTAACTCGTTCATTTTTCTGATTCAGACGAACTGATTTAAACACAAGGATTTAGCCAGAAAACATATTTAAAGGGTTATTTGACCCAAAAAGGAATATTCTGTCATTAATTACTCGTCCTCATGTCGTTCCAAACCCGTAACACTTTAATTCATCTTCGGAACACAAAAGAAGATTTTTTGTTTGATGAAATCTGAGAGATTTCTATCTCTCTATTGAAAGCTACGGAACTACCACTTTGAGGAAAGTTCATAAAGAGATCGTAAAACGAATCCATAAACAATTTAGCTGTTTAGTCCAAATTTTCTGAAGGGATATCGACCGCTTCAACAGATTTAAAGGAGTAGTTCACTTAAAAAAAAAAAAAACTTTAGCTGATAATTCCCTCACCCCCATGTCATCCAAGATGTCCATGTCTTTCTTTCTAGTTGAAAAAAAGTTCGTTTTTTTATGAAAACATTCCAGGATTTTCTCCATATAATGGACTTCAATGGGGTCCAAACGGTTCAAGGTCCAAATGTAGTTTCAGTGGAACTTCAAAGGGCTTTAAACGACACCAGACGATGAATAAGGGTCTTACTCATCGACCCTTCTGAGTCATGACTCGAAAAAGATTCGTTCATTTTGATGAATGAGTTCGAACAGGAGAATCCAGGAGAATCGAGCATTTGTGCTTATAAAACTTAAAGTTATTTATTTATTTTTTAATGAACGCTCGTTTCACTTGATTAGACTCTTATTCATCGTCTGGAATCATTTAAAGCCCTTTGATGCTTCACTGAAACTCTCATGTGGACCTTAAACCGTTCTGGACCCCATTGAAGTCCATTATATGGAGAAAAATCCTGGAATGTTTTCATCAAAAACCTTAATTTCTTTTCAACTGAAGAAAGAATGACATGGACATCTTGGATAACATGGGGTGAGTAAATTATCAGGAAAAGTGCTTTTCATTTTTCTCATATATGATCACAGAAAAAATATACATGCTTTTATTGAACATTGATGGAGCAAAAATAAATCAGTAATGAAGTTTGTTTAAAAAAATTATATGAATGTCTTTTCCCATAGACACACTGGGTAAAACCAGCACGGGGCAAAAGGAACAAAGTGAAGAGTTCAGATGCAAAAGCCTCTAAATGCCATTTGATATTTTCTTCTAAAATGATCATTTTTATCAAGCTTGTATATTTAAGTTCAGTAATTTCACTTAAATGGCAATAAAGATTACCTATTAATTGTCATTTAAGTGAAATTACTGAACTTAAATATACAAGCTTGATAAAAATGGTCATTTTAGAAGAAAATTTCAAATGGCATTTAGAGGCTTTTGCATCTGAACTCTTCAAGTATTGATACAAATACTTCAAATATGTATATACAAGTCCATACTTGTTCAAAACAATCACTTAAGCAAAGTTTGTACTATTTTCGGTTTATTTTGATAAATAAAAGAATACATTTTAGTTGAAAATTATTAAAAACTTGCTTTACCTTGAACAAACCCCCATTGTACCCTATATACTTATTTTGATTCCACGAGGAGCAGGTGTGTGTGAGTGTGTGATGTCATTTAGGCATCTGGAGTTGCTGGCGTCATAGTCCTCGACTTGAGGGCACCGTAAAACATACATCAAAGTGGTGTATTAAAAATATAAACCTGCAGGCTGCTTCAGGATTTGAGGCCAGTGTTGCTATTGCTTTACAACTAAAACTAAAAATACAACTAAAATAATATCAGAAATAATTGTTGGTAACTGTGATGCGCGTTCGTGACTCTCCTCGTACAAACTCGTACATCAAATTGAACAAATCTTGTTTCAAAGTCCTAGATACTTTTTTATTTTATTTTTAAATGGCTGATCGTTTCGCTGAGATAAGACACCTATTCATCGTCTGGTGTCGTTTAAAGCCCTTTGAAGCTGCATTGAAACTCTCTTTTATACCTTGAACCGTTTGGACCCCATTGAAGTCCATTATATGGAGAAAATCCTGGAATGTTTTCATCAAAAATCGGTAATTTCTTTTCGACTGAAGAAAGAAAGACGTGGACATCTTGGATGACATGGGGGTGAGTAAATTATCAGCAAAAGTTTTTTTTTAAAGTGAACTACTCCTTTAAGGTGTGCCTTTGTATCCTAAAAGTAATTATTCCACAGAGATGATGAGATATGTGGACATGCCATGTGTTACTTACATGAGGACTGGTCTGCTTGTGGGAACTTGGACACTGAGTTTTGAAGGTTGGTGAGCTTGGATTTCATTATCCGAAGCCCTTCGGTAAATCGGATCTCCTGTCCTTTAAGAAACTTCTCCATTTGACGCAGGATGCCCATCACTCGGTGCTTATCCATGCAACCCTGAGGCACAAAAGAGCACGAGTTAAGAAACCATCCGAGCACCTGGTTACAATTTGATGGCAAGCAGTTATCCCGAAATTACAGAACACAAGCTCATATGGAGGAGATATTGGACATCTAAAACGATCGCAAGGAACATTCCCACTAAACGTTAGTTTGTATGGAGATGAAAAATGGCACACATGAATTATCAAGGCCAGATGTTGTGGGTGATGTCATGGGGACTCCTGTGGGGCATGACATGAAAGCTCAGGCCGCATCAGTGTGCCACCGACACACAACCAAGTCCCCTTAGAAACACAAATATTACTCCAGCAACGATTTATCGAAGCGATGTTGTCCCAGATGCACTTGGACCGTGTGTTCGGTCAGTGGGCAACCTCTAAGGTCCTCTCCAGGAACCACATGTAAGCGTCTAATACTCTTTTTCTCTTCAGCGCTTGATGGCAGCTGTACAAAAAGCTGTTAGGCAGATGTCTCTGCGACCTCTGTCCAAAAGGCTGGTCTCCTGACTGTTATTCATGGCAGTTAAATACAGACTCGTTAGAGGAGAGAGGAAATGTATTGCCCTTAAATTTCACTAAGCATTTGCCATGGTAAACAAAGACCGTGCTAATCTGGATCAAACACAAAAATGCATCTGACATATTTAATGATACAACTGTCTCCTGTACTGGTTTCAAAAACTTTTATGGGCACACTTAAAATGTCTGAATGTCGAGAAATTTATTTTGCTATATTGTTTGTTATATTTTTATATTAAATTCTGTGAACTAACGTTATACCTGTGGGAATGACTAAAAAAATAATTTCAAGACACTGAGCAAAAAAATGATAAAGGAAAGGAAAGTTACAGAATTTGAGCACAGATGATACTTAATATTTTGTTTTTATTTTTAAGTGCGATTTAAGTGTCCAAATGCTTTTGGGGCCTCTGTAAATTAACATTGTTATTTTTGATAACTAACATAGCATGCAATGTGCATTAAAATAAATGTAAGGGTGAATTCAGGTTGATTGGGACACTTTACCAGTCATCTCACTGGCATATTCACCCCATACATACAGTAGCCTACTGTATATGCCTTGTCAAATATTTTTAACAATATTTTTTTCAACATTACATGCATTATATTCGGCTTTATTATTCATAAAGAATATTAATTGTGTTATAAAAATATGAATCAAAATTTTAATTGAATATACGAGTATACTTACTTGCGTTGCATCATTACAGTTGCAGAGCGATAAGAGGTTTAGCAGGAGAAAAACTGTGTATGATAAATTCATCCTCTTGTATCCGAGTCTATATAAAACCGCAGAATTGTCTACTTGTGTCGGTTGTTTTAATCCTCAAGAGTCTTTACGGTTCCTGTGCAGTCTTAGTCTGATAGTCATTGAAACAAGCCTGAGAGGAAATGTTTGATAAACGATTGCAGAAGTTAGTAAAGATGCTCCTGTTCTCCTCATGAAGACTCCACTGAGCGCCTGAGGAGTCGTGATGTCTGATTCGCGAATCGATTCTTTTAAATGATTCGTTTGAACCGATGCGCTAAACGTGAGCGCAACATTCATATGCATCAAAATGTCACTAATGTTAACTATAACAGTAATAATGTGCAGATACAGACATAAAGCACATGTGAGGCCATTTGTCTCTTAAATCTTCTACATTTTTAAAGGTAGAGAAGTTGAATTTATTGAAAGACATGACAGATTTTTGGGGTTTTGCTGCCACCGGATGTTCAGAGTGGGTCTTGCACAGCAAATAGAGAATATTTGATTTTTTATTTTTTTATTTTATAATGCACTTATACATGCAAACACTGATTTACAGAATAAAGATTAAAATTAAACATGAAATACGCCTAAAAATAATTTAAGAGATCCTCAATATTCAATGAGATTCTACCAAGCTCATCTACTGTAATATGATTACTGCATAATAACTGCATAATATGATATACAGTTTTTCAAAAACACAATTATAATTGAGATTGAGAATGCCATGTTCTTCTTATAATCAGGACAGATGTCATGATGCCCAACAGGATCCCGAGAAGTAGTGAACAAGCCCAGTAGAGATGTGGTGTGTGTGCAGCTGAAGACTGAGGCCCTTGAGGAAAGAGAAGAAGGTGTGTATTATCAAGTCAATGTATTACTTTTTTAAATGCAATTTGTATTTCATCATGAAAAAGTGAATGAACTCACTCCATGCTTTGATTGTGGGTTCAGCCATACTATCTGTGTCTCACTTCACATGTGTACTCGTCTCCAGTGCGCGGGGTGATTGTCATGTACTTGTACACTCTGAAGGTCCAGTCTTTGCTATACATTAAGTCAGAAGTCTCTACCTTTACAATTGACTTATAGCCATTTTGATAAAAGTTTATTTCAATGTCACCAGGGTAAAACCCTGTAGCATAGCAGTAAAGGACATTTGCTTTTCCTTCTTCCTCAGGAAACTCAGTATACACATTGACTGAAGGGCGTACTGTGGACAAACAATATCATTAGTGATTAACTCATATTGCACATTACTTATAAGTGGTGATCATTAAATTTACCCAAAAGTGGCTTTGATGAGTTTGTTTTCTCTTTGAGTTTTTCCAGGTATTCGGCTTGTCGATAGAATCCCTTTGTCACCTCGCCCAGGCAAAAAATACTGTCCCGCTTCTCTAAAACAGAAAATCCGGCACTGGCACTGGGACGCAAGGCAAACGTTTTATTTTCTTGGTCAAAGTATGCAAATATGCTGTCATTCACCAAAACAACAACTGCCTGATCCATGGACCCGTTTCCCATCATACGAGTATAGGCCAGGACATTTACTGTATGGTAGTCTAAAAAAGAGATGAGAGAGAGAGAGTACTGATAAGGAATTGATCCTTGTTTTTTATTTATAAATACATATTTCTGTTAGGACCACTATCGTCAAAGATGATTGACAGAAAGCATGCAGTTTAGTCTGTATGGTTCTGTTCTGGGCAAGAGCATGGAGCGCAAACAAAACAGAACCAGCATGTATTGCAGAAATCATTCCCAATGACAATAATTTGATGTGAAAACAACATAAATCAAGTAAAAAGAAAGTCTGATTCAAAGAGAAAGGCAAATTCCTGACAGGACGAGAGTATGAGGAGCTGGGAGGTCGTGATTACGAGCTCATTGCATTAAAGTGCTTTGTGGTCTGAAAGAGCAGGAGGACACAAGACTTATTAAAGCCAAAATTATATTTCAGCGTCCCATTCCCAACCATATAAACATTCACCATCGCCATCATTTAACGGACGTAGGCTGTGTGTGTAAACCTCACTCCCTTGGCCCCAAGAGCACCTGTCTTTAGCATGCTTGTTAGTCCGGTTCGAGTTCGCGCACCTGTTACAGTTAGTGGAATTTCGGTCAAATACAGGCTATTTTTGCTGTGTAGGTTATAATACAAAACAATACGCTTCAAATGATTTTTCATGTGTGTAAATGCACTATACTGTTAGTGTTACGTCCTAGGATGTTTTAATATTTTTTGTTTGTGTCATGTATGCAAGGAGTGGTAGTGGAGTTTGTCTCTCTCTCTCTTTCTCTTCTCTTTAAGAATCCAAGACAAGGCAATCCGACAAGACAAGGTGACGCAACGGTTGTGGAAAAAATGAGTAAAGAATATCAGTCACAGGAACTATCGGCAACTGTAACTGGATCAACAAACACTTAAAAAAAAAAAAAAAAACTTATACTTAGCCTTTATGCATAAAAAGACTGTCTATAGTCTGACAGTAAAAATGAAAAGAAACCGTTATGAATCACTTACCTGTCCACATTGTGATGATCTGTGGATACAGCAGAAGAGTTAACACAGATGCTCGAACGGTTAATATTTCCATATCTGACATTTTAAGACTCGTCATTAAATATCTAAACGTCAAGAATTCGTTGCTGTTGTTCTGTTTCCAAGGTGACTTTCACTTTTGTAGGCTACTCCCTGTAACATAATTTCACAGAATGTGGTGTTTCGCTTTCATATTTTACAGGTAGACGTTGGACTGTGTAGAGCAAAATGCTGGCTTTTCTCCTCATTTTGGCTTTTCATGAAATCCTTGGTGCAGGTAGGACTGTCCTTAGAGTTATAGCTACCCTTTGCTAACACATTTTAGATGTGTTTGTAAATAAAGCTTAACTTGCTCTTGTAGCATCTGTCAATGGGTCGTTTAGGCTATTGCACTGTGGGAAAATAAAATACATGAGGAAACTTTATTTGGATTCTTGTGCAATGCATTTGTGAAGGGAAGTAAACAAGGCTAAATACATGTATGTCAATAATCAGACAATGCTATCTGCCAGTAGCCTATAGGTTTTAGCAGCATAACCTTATTCCAACAGATGGAATTCCTCCAAAATGATGTCAGAAAGATTAAACCTTTACGTTAGAACCATTATACAGCTTCCTGAAAATGAATGGTATCAATGTTCTGTGTACATTTTCATTTGAAATAATTGATAATAAAAATGAGTTGATATTTTTTTCCTTTAGAAGAACATGCATACCAGCAGTTCATTGAGTGTGCATTCGACAGTCAAGGGCAAGTAGACCATACATGGAGCTATGGGTATGATGGGAAAGACATCATGCATGTGGATTTTGTGAAGAAAGCTGTGGTCGCTACCACGTGAACCTGGTAAAATGTTAGAAGAAGAGAGAAAACATATGGAATACATTAAGAAGAAAGAAGAAAGACTGAAGATGGTGTGCTCTGCTGTGAAAACTGTCTTCTTAAAGTCCAACAATTCTCTATCTAGGGCAGGTACATTTCAAAGCAAACCCTCATTGCCCTCATATATTTATACATACATTTCATAATTTCAACAAGACAATTTCAGAATTTGCGTGAAGTGTTATTTGTTTTTTTTCCCTTCAATGTAGCAAAACCAGCAGTGCTTTTATCTGTTGAAGGAGAACAGGATCAGAAATATCTTAAATGTGTTGTTCGTGGCTTCTATCCGAATGTCATCCGAGTGCGTTGGACCCGAAAAGGAAGGCCGGTCTATTTTGGTGTATCAAGTACTGGAATACTCCCGCACAGAGATGGCACATTTCAGATGACCTCCTATCTCAGCCTTATTAACACGAGTGCTTACTGTGTTACCTGTGAGACTGAACACTTAAGCCTGGATGGGATATTGAGAAAAACCTATGGTAAGTGAATCAGAAGGGCATAAATAATTCATATGAGCATTGTGGTAAATTATGTGAAAACTCAAATGACTTGCTCTGTCTCTTTGTTTCAGAGGAGAAATCACAAATCACAGAACATGTACTTTGGGCAATGGCTGCCTTTTTTCTCGGATTTTTATTGCCGGTATTACCAATTACTTCTTTACTACTGATATGGAAAAGGCGCATATCTACAAAACCACCTGAGGACACAAGTGACACATCAGAAGCATCTTTATCTTTGAATTTAATGAATATGTCTCAGGAAACATAAAATTGTAAAAATCATAAAATCATAAAAAATATAAAACATAAAATCACAAGCACAGTATACACACAATTTCTGTATCTATAGGCAATAAAAGTTTATGCAAGAGATTTGCTACTAAGTTGTGATGCTTGAGTTGATCCCTTTTTAAAAAGTATATAAATATTGTGGAACTTTATTGTTGCTATAACTAGTTTATTCATTTACCTCATTTGCAATCATTCATTTGCACACATAGACAGGTTATGTATGGCAAATGCTGCATATTATAGTAGGCTTGGTATTGCTGTAAGAATGTGAGATATTCCTTAAATCTTTTTAGCCTTAGTCATGTTTTTGCTAAGCCTTTTAATCTCAGATCTTATGATTCGCTCCTCATACAGTCGTATTAAATATTAGTCTTTAAATCTAGGCTATGTATGTGTGTATTTGTTTTCTTGTTTATTAACTTCCACAACTTGTGCAGGGGCTAAGTATATTGGAATACTTTCAGAAAAATTAATTGGTTAATTTAATAAAATGATAAAAAACAGTACCGTAAACAAAGTCATAAACATCAGAAAATAAATAGTGCGTCATACTAACTTGTACGCCGTGAGCAAAATGATTGGCATCTCCCACACCCAATAGATCAACAGAAAATTACCCCTCGCACTTAGGCGCCATTGCTCCAACCAATAGTAGAGCCAGACAATGCAGTTTCTCAACGGCGGAAAGGCCAGTGATTGGCTCCGAACACAAACTGGGCGGGGCCACTGAGCTGCTGCCAAGATCCTTGCAGCCATTTTCAGCGAAAGTGTTGCGGCCGCCATGACTGTGGACGATCCGAAAAAACCTTCGATTATAAACACTATATTCTGCGTCTGCAGTCTCGTACCAGGTCATCTGTGAAACCGCCGGGGACATAAACAAAGCTGAGGGTATCAAAGCTGTTGTTGAGACAGCGTTAAACATGAGACCGGATATAATATCTGTTAAGCGTCTCATGTGTTGTTGAGACGTGTAAACCGTGAAGTTTTTCTCCAGACTCAGTATATCAAAACCTTCAGCCAACGAGTGACTGATGCTTCCTAACTCTGGTTTGCGGAGAAGGGCCAGTTGCGTTTCTAACCATCATGGCTTTTGTGAGCCTCTTCTCCAGTCGCCCAAGCCCCGCACTTGCCGAAAACATGACAGACTGTGAGCTGACAGGGGAAGAAAGGTCGAGTAAACATGTTCTTATCTGCAAATGCTTCACTGTGCAGGTTCATGTGTGTGAATGTGAATCTTTTGGCACCTATCATGTTTTTTTTTTTCAACGGCAAGTCTTTGTTTTCGGACAGGCCTTTCCCCTAGTTCACTAAAGTAGTGGTCATATTTTCCTGCATGCACTTTCATTTTTAATATTGGTTACATAGGAAAGCAAGTGACACTGCTCATCTTTGTCCGTTTTCATTGTTTTACCCCCATTTGGTTTGAGATCTTCTCTAGTTGATTTGAAGGACATTTGAGGTTTTGTAGAAGGCTGTCAGCTGGTTATTATTACAGTAATGTTAATAAGTCGTTTCAGAGCTGTTGAATATGTAAATTACTTGTGCCCCGCCCACTCACGTACAATCGCCCCGCCCACCTGGGAAAGGAAAACATGCCTGGTTGGGATTTGTAGCAGGACTGTTGTGGCTTTGTAAGCCATGCGTTGAGCTGTTGTAATCGTCAACCAGGTTAGGTTGAATGAGTCTGACATAAGTTTATCTGCCCATTGTTAACTTGACATGAAAACTGGCCCAATTTATTTTCTTTAGTGCATTCATGGTTTTATTGAGCACCATTCATCATCACACTGTTAAGAACATCACACTGCAGTGTTGTCCATATTTGTCAAATTAGAAATTGTTGAATCAGTTCATTGAAACAAACATTCACATCCCAATTGGTTTTAACCCAACAATAGTTTGCATCTCCATTAATGTTGCAATGGGCATTTAAGAGGATAGTTTATCCAACTCAAGTTTATTTTCTTTCATGCATTCCTGAAGTTATTGTGCATGATTCATCACAATTTTTATAACACTGTGTTGCACATTTTTGTCAAATTTAATTTGCATAATTGATGTTAAATCAATTTATTGAAATGGTCATGTTTTTAAACTCATACCTAGATCGGCCTAGAAAAAAATAAATATTAAGTCATGTAATAGATAACATCCCCCCTCCTCCCTACTTATCTACAGCATTTTGGAGGCTTTTTTGTCCTGAATCCTGAGTAATTTCTGACACTGATTCATATGCATTTATATCCCATTAATATAATTGCACTTCAGTTGCAAATATGGCCCAACCCAACAGTGATATAGCATGCATTATTGAATAAAGAGATTGCGGTGTTTGGCCTTGACAGGATCCACATGCAAAAACATTTTAGTTCCAAACCATGCCAGCTGTTTTACAGCAATGTAGCACATGTGCATTACATGCATTTAATTTCAATCTAAATTGAGCCATGAGATCATTGGTCATATGTTTAATATTGAAGAAATGTAATGTGTTTTGAAAATATTGGTAATACAATGAGTTTTGCTTCCATTTCCCCTTGTTTTTGCCCTCCAAGTTCAGACAGAAGACACCCAAGTTTGTCATCACACCACTAATCTCTCATGCACATAGTGACCACATCCTTCTGTTTGCAAACGTGTAGAAACATTTTTCTCGTTGGGTTTGTAAACACACTAAGGGCCATTTTTTTGCATGTTCAATGCTAAGTCACTATGTAAAGTCCATTTATTTAGCTGTAATACCCAGACGTGTAAAAATCCAATAGATCTTGGTTTCTTTTTTTTCTACAGTGTCATGGCCTACTTTGTTCTAAACCTGAGAGACCTTCAAGAGCCTCAGTGTTATTCGTGTCCTTGTTCTCGCTCCAGACTTTAACGCTTAGAAAATGTTGTGAATTTGACAAGTGGCTAAACAAACATTCACTCATTTTGGTTTTAATCCAAAAAGAGTTTTCCATTGATGTTGCATTGGCCATTTAAGTAGAAAGTTTATGGCCCAGGATTATGTGACCTGGAATTACCCAAAAGATGTATTTAATCTTAAACATATATATCTAAAAAAAAATTATAATGCTTTTCATTATAATGAAAAGCAAAGCAAATTGTAATGTTCGTATCCAGCCTATGATCTTCTTTACAATAGAAGCTTATTTTGTGTGTAATATTCTTTTTAATATTTTTACTTTTAGATTCACAAGAATTTTATATGTACTGATGAAAACGAGTGCTGTTGCCCAAGCAAAACTGAACGACACTATACTATGGTGTTTTGGGTGTTTGCCAGTGCAAACAGTTTGCTATGCAGTTTCTAGGATGTTTTTGAGAGTATAGTTGGTGGATGCTTTTTGGCATTATTCTTTAATACTTCATAAAAACCTCCAAACTGAGTATGCACATTAATAGTAGTGTTTTTATGGAAACAATGGAGACTGTTTTGCCTAGAATATTTATTTATTTCACTGATTTGATCGTTTTTTTAATGAAATGCTCAAACATTTGTTTACAGGGAGGATGGTGAATTGGAGGATGGAGAAATAGATGATGAAGGGATAAGCATAGAAGAAGTAAAGGAAATTAAGGAAGAGTCTGAAGGAGCCAGAGAAAGACAAAGAGAAGGTAAAAGACGAGAAGTCACACCGGCATTCTCGAAAGCGACACAGGAAAATTAAAGACAAGCGACGGTTTAAAAGGAGGACGAGACACTGACAAAAGGTAATCATTGCATCATTGCATTGTTTTTTTGTGGAAGTCGCTTGTTTTACCTTTTGTTTTATGCTTTTTTTTTCAATATTTTCCAATTTCAGCATCACTTCTCCATCCAGTGGCTCCAGCTCGGACAGCTATGACTCTGAGCATGAGCATCAAGAAAGACCGAAGAGCAAGAAGAGCAAAGGGACATATCGTGACCATGACAGCGAGTTGGCTCAGGTGAGTTCAGGGTTTGGGATATTGAATTTACATTACATTTATTCATTTAGCTGACACTTTTATCCAAAGCAACGTACAATTACTATGTATGTCAGAGGTCACACGCCTCTGGAGCAACTAGGGGTTAAATGTCTTGCTCAGGGACACATTGGTGTCTCACAGTGGATTCAAACCCGGGTCTCTCACACCAAAGGCATGTGTCTTATCCAAGGGCGTAACTTTGGGTCTACCATTGGGGGGGTTAAACTTGCGCCATATTTATTAATTTATTTATTTATTGAATAATTTTCTTTTGTAAGTGGTAATTTGCCGTTCCTGTATTAGAAATACATTGTGATACTTTTATTCCCCACTTCTGAGGTTGGAAAGGGTTCCGAGCCCCAATCCTGTCCCAAATCATCCCAACAAAATGTTAAGAAACTAACTTAGGCTTTAAGTTTAACTGTTAAAATGTATTTTATTAACATCACATTGTAAAAACTTAACATCCAATAACAGCATTAAAAACTTTCAAATAGAGAAAAAAGAAAGTGCCATTATATTATCACTTTGCATGAAATATGACTCAAAAGTAAATAGAAAAATTGTGTTTGCATTTAGCCTCTAATAACATAAAATTCAGAAACTGAGAAAATACAAGTGTGGACTAACGTTAGTTGTTCTATTCATTTTATCACTTTGCAAACTCCATGCAAAAAGAACAAAAAATAAAATAATAATAATATCAACATGAGCAGAAGCCAAACATTAGGCAAATTCCTAATAATGTACGTATAAGATAGCCTACCTAAAATACGTTGCGCATAGCCCACAGCAAAGGTGTTTTAACAACAAAACACATCCACTTGCACATATTTGACAATCGGAATATCAAATACTAATATAGCTAGCAAATTGTGAAATTCTGAATAAAAAAATAAATAAAAGCAGATCATCAGTCATCAGCCACAACATCTGGCTGCGGTGTGACAAGCAATGAAGGACAGCGTCTCCATGGGAACCGTAAAATGATACTACGATCAATAACGGTCGCCTTGAAAAACTTTTAAACTTGCGTGTGAAAAGGTTAAGTAAGGCTTACATTTAAATGTGTCTTTGTTTTGTTTTGAATGTATGGTCAATAAATAAAGGAATTAAAAAAGATGGGCACAAAACCTGTTTGTCGTGCCCCACTCGTCTCTATTGCCCAACAGTAGCCTGTGCCCACGCGCCACACTTTGAGAAACAGCTAACTTAGCAATGGGGTACTTCCGTTTAGTCAGGATTTTTCCTTTTTTGGAGCCGACCAACAATTAAAAAATCGTTGTCTGGCTGCCTTTCAATGTCCTTTCCATCTTTCTGTCCGTTAGCATGCACCGTCAGCTATTTCCTCAAACCAATCATCCCAGCGACTGCGCAACATAGTAAACAAACTTGGTAGAGAAAGCGGGTTGGGTAATACCAAGTCGGTGCGGTGGGCAGAGGGTACATTACAGATTATTTAAAATATGATCTTTCTTGCTTGCAAATGTATTTAATATTAATTCAGAATATTTCATATTTATTCTAATCTGAATGATGTGATGATATTGAGGGGGTTATATTAGCTGGGTCTGAGTTTTGAGGGGTCATAACCCCCCTAACCCCCCGGCAAATTACGCCCATGGTCTTATCCACTGTGCCATCACCACCCCATTTCAAATTTCAGTATCAGGGCTTGACATTAACTTTTTGAGGCACTTGTCCTTCGGACAAGTAAATTTATGTTTCACTTGTCCATGCACAAAAGTCACTTGTCCGGGTAAAAATGTATAATTTTATCTAGGGTTGCATGATTTGGGGGAAATGTCATATTGCGATTATTTGAGGTCAATATTGCGGTTGTGATATGCGATCGCAATATAATAAACAAATGGTTTCATGAGTCAACTTTTTTGGTTCTAAACCAAATGCACACACAGATTAGTGATAATTCTGAAATTAGCAATAACAACTAAATGATTGATAACACCTATAATGATCATTAAGCCATTGATGGATAAAAATTAACTGTCTAACAGGTAGGACATATACAGAAATTGAATAAAGTTATCAAACAGTATGCGCTGCATAAATTATAAATTATATATAGAGTACTCCTTATTAAAGCTACACAAGTTCTTTAGTCAAGAGCAGTGAGTAATTTTCTCTGTTCCCTTTGTTCTATCATTAACTTTACTGACAGAACGCTTTATTGGTAGCTGGCCCTTTAAGAGCAGCCGCTGTGGACAGAGACGCGGATCTCACACGCGCCTCATTCTCTCATGAGTTACAACTCTTTATGTCCATCATAAGACTGCTCTTATGTTATGAAGATACTCAACAAATGACATTTTGGCTTAATTGTGTGTGTTGTCGATGTTCGTTCAAGCGCGAAAGAGAACTTCCTGTGCGCGGTCTGTGCAGCATTATACTGACGCGCGTACTTTCTGTAAGTCACATTCAGGACATTCACAGGCAGGGCGAAAAATGTGTTCGTTTCAAATCGGTAAAATTAAATCTGTAAAATAGACGTAACGAGTGGCACATAACGTGAAGCAAGGGCGTAGGAATGTCTTTGACATTGGGGGGACATATTGGCCACTATGAATCAACGTCTATCCCACCACCATAATAGTAACATACAGTTTGGTGATGTGGTACTTGCAGTTGTGGTCTGATTCGGGGCCCCGTCCCACTACGCAAAGTCCTGTGCTTGACGATTATTGACACAAATGTCACGCAATAATGATGCATTATAAATGAATACAGTGTTAATACAAAAGAAATACTTAATAAAAAAATAGATGCCTACTTAAATAAAAAAGTTTTAACTTTTACTTTACTCTTTTACTAACTTTGAAACTTCTTAAAACAAACCGTCTCAAAATATATATAAATAAATTATTTGCTAAAATAATGACAAGACTGAGAAATCAGAAACAAAATAAGAGAAAGGGTTCAATAATGACAATTATTGTTGAAAACTGTAAAAATATTATTATTTCTCAACTGTCTCAATACAGTGCAACTGTCCTCAAAATCTTTATTATTATTATTATTGTAACACACTTTTTTGGATTGTAAATGACATAATCAAACAAAGTCTGTTACTATAATACCGGAAATGATGTACTAGCGCTCGTTGTATGCGTGTATGCAATGTATTTTTCCCCTCGGGGCTTGCCGTAGATGGGTCGTGCGCACCTTTTACTGTCTATGTCGCGCACTTAGTATGATCGCGGGTTTTTGGAGTTAGTGATCTGAATCTGATGTGTGATATATAATAAAGAGAAGAAGAGTTCAAACTGCTGTGTTTATTATTTATTCAAACTGCAAAAAAGGTATGTGATATTATAAGTAACATGATTAGATAAGTTCAAGGTTCCAGTTCAAAGCTGGTTCGTTTCTAGTGTAATGTTAACTTCTCTCTACCAATCAGATGCTCCGGTGAGTGAAATATAGAAGCCAATGGTGATTATTCAAACATGAAATGGAAGTTTTAACCAGGTTTAAGGGTTTAACCTAACTATCACTCTGGGTTTGACTTGCTGGCAAAACCGGATATCTTCTTTTTCGCGCTTTAAAAATAAAAGTTCCAAATGGACAGTTAATTTTTTGGGTGGGACACATGCCGCATTTTTCAATATTGAGGGGGACACGTCCCGTCCCCCCGGTTCCCACGCCAGTGACGTGAAGTAACATGGCAATTTATTTTGTTTGAAATTTAACTAACTAATTTTCTCTTTCTACTTGTCCTACAAAAAATCCACTTGTCCCGGACAAGCGGACATGCCTTAATGTCGAGCCTTGAGTATGATCCCACTCAATTAATTTCTCTTTCTACCTATGATGCTAGCGGGAAAATGAACCTGTAAAACCACCGAGATCAATGCAGCACAAGAACAGCGATCTGGACAAATACAGTGACTACAGTGAAGAAAAATATGACTATGATGACGAGGATGATTTCTCTGAGGAGTTGTCCAAATACAAACATGCTAAGGAGTCATCTGGTCGTGGCAGAGGAGGGGCCACCTAGGGACCAGGCCAAGAGACCAATTATGAAGGGACAACAACAGCAGTGTATGTTTGTTTACTTCAAAATATTATTGAGGTCTGCATGGAAATTCAATTGAAGACTGAACCCACAATCTTCTGTGTGGTTATCTCTTGTATTTTTCTTTTACTTGTTATATAGTTGGTGGGCAACGTGGTAGAGGTCGTGGTGCGCTTGGCAGGGGGCGAGGAATGCTCAACAAAAATAAGAAACAAAAGGGCAAGAACTGGGGCCGAGGCCGTGGTCGAGGAGGAGAGCAGTGTGGAGGAGACTTGGTGAGAATTTAGGATCACCCTTTTTTCACCATTAGGATCTCAAAGCACTCTATTTATATGATGTCATATATCTTGTAGCAGGAATCTGAAAACTCCGCAGTTTCCAGAAGAAGCGTCCAATCATGAGCCAGGAATTCATTAATCGACATACGGTTTAACACAATGGGAGGCACATTTGTAAATATTTCCTTGAGGGTCGATGCATCAAAGTAAGCTATTACAAAACTTATATCACATTTCGTTTAATTAATATTTGTTTAAAATGTGTACGTGCATTAAGATCTTTTATTCATATTGCTTACAGGGGGACCAGTGCAAGTTTGAACATGATAATGTTGTTCCAGAGAAGAAAAAGGAACTGTGCAAATTTTATGTCCAGGGATACTGCTACCAAAGGATATAACTGATATACATGCACAATATCCTTTCAAAACATTTAATTGGTCTGAGTTTTTTTTACAGATTAACTGTAAAAGAGATAATCTTCACATGTTATCTAGGGTTTTGTCCGTTAGCCAAGCACTGGAAGGTGCGTAGGCACCTATTTTAATTGTTAGCGTTCTTCTTTTTCTTCTGCTTCTTCTTCTTCTCATGCTTCGAGTCTAGGGCAGCCCATAGACCACTTGTGGGAAAGTTATGAAATTTGGCACACAGATAGAGGACAGTCGGAACAATTATCACAACAATTTCGTAGTTTCTGCAATGCAATCCCTCTGGCGCACAACTGTCCAAAGTTTTCACTTACGTTTAATGCTAATAACTTTTGAATCCGAATAAGGGCTTGAAACAAAATTACACCAGATCATCTTCAGACCATGGTGACAGAAAGTTTAAGTTGATTTGTCGATCCGTTTTCTAATAATGCGCGCAAAAGAATTCGACGAGAGGAAAATTGGACGAGAGGCTATATCTTCTCTGTGACAACGTTTTAGCCGTATTCTGACCAAACTTGGTGTGTGTAATGACATCCATGACCTAAGTGTACCTGCACAGTTTCGACACAGAGACGCTTAGAGGTCAGGAGTTATGAAAAATTTCCATTTTTGATTATAACTTATGAACGGCTTGGCGTTGGGAATGGCTTCGGCCATTTTTAACTTTGTTGTGAAATGCTATATTTACGGACACATTGCTGTATTGTTACGAAACTTCGGTAAGTGTCATCAGCACAATGCCCTGATGGTACTCAAGATGTTTCGAGACAGCACCACCTTGTGGTAAAAAAATATAATGAAATTTCCAAAATGGAAATAGTTCTGATTAAATTAGCCCTATTGTAATGAAATTTCTTGGGGTCATGCTGAGATTAAAGAATACAAATGGTGCCATAGTCGGATGAACTTCCTGTCCGCCATTTAGATTTTCTTTTCTTACTTTTTCGAACTCCTCCTAGATCGTTTGTCCACTTTTTCACAAAATTTGATCTTATCATGACCATGTTGGCAAAAAGTTATGGATTTCGTGCGATAGACGAAAACATTTTTGGATACCACAGAGACACATTATTGACACCAAACTTTGCATGTGTCATTATGACCTTAATCTAACCACAACACATCAATTTGGTCAAAGTCCCACCTTTACGTTATATAACAGTGACTGTTTTTTTTTCCGCCATTTTGCCTAAAATCTTCTTAATATGTCTTATCATTGTTACAGTTTGTCTTATGCTGGCATGACTTACCGTGACTTCTTTGTGCTTGGCCCTTTAATTTATGCTTGCTGCTTTATTTTTTCCTTTGTTTTGGACCTTGACTCTAAAGTGTATGTGAGTATCCTTGCAAGTTCTTTCATATTGGAGCAAAGTGTTATCAAGGAGATAACTGCAAGTTTTCCCATGAGCCTCTAACCGATGTTACCAAGGAACTTTTGGACAAGGTATGGGCTAACTTATCACTTAACATTCAGTTTACATGCATTTTATGCATGTTTAAAATGCACTGATTCCAGATCATTTTAAGTAACCTGGGATATTGTGCCTTGCTTAGATATGCAATGGTAATGAAAAATGTGTTCTCAGCAACTCTCACGTTCCAGACTCTAAATTATGTTTTTTTAGCACTTTACATACAGTCCATGGCCAAGATGCATAAACAGCCAATATGTTAAGACTGTGTCTTAAGAACTAGTCTGATCAACAAGGGTAACTAGTCTTACTTTTCAGGTTCAAATTAAACCAATTTACTTTTTTATGTAACCTAAAGAAGAACAATTAGATGACTTGTAAGAGTAAGTTCAAGCAATATATGCCACCAGCCACACGTATGGAAATATCAATCTCAAATCTAGCTAATTTTAAGTTTGAAATATTATTCCACTCTTACAAATATTTTGTAACAAATAAAGCATGCAACAAAAACCTGACTGTTGTTGCACGTTTTAGATCCTGAAATACAGATGAGGAAACTGTCAATGAAGATGAAATGGAGTTAGCAGATCTGAGAAAACAAGGAATTGCCCCACTGCCTAAACCTCCTCCCGGAGTGGATTGTTGCCCACCCCTGGTCCTGGAAGTCCCACGCGATGGAGGAAAGAAGATCCCCTCTCTGTTTGAGATCAAAGTTCAGCCTACTGTGGACTTGGCACAGAAGATTGCTCTAAGGTACTATTGACATTTACCTCCAGACATTTTGGTCGAGATTGGTCTGTTTACATCTGATATATAATTAGAATGAATAGTGGATTCCCATCTACTTTTTGCAAGTCAAACGACTTTAAATTTGAGAACCGTTGTTGGCTTGGATTAATTACTTATTCAAAATGATAGAAAAGTAAAGTTTACAATCTTTTTCCTCCCAATAGTTCAATTGAACGTCACTGAAATACGGTCATCACTCTAGTTATGATTTTATATTTGTTGTGTTTTTTATTGCAGGCCTAATTTCTACAACAGTGCATCTCCCCCTGCTGGACAGTTTCAAGGTGGTCCACAGTTTGGAAGTAGCCCTGAGGATATGCAAACTGGGAATATGATGTCTTCTCCACCCAATCCTTCCCATCCCCCTCATCCAGGCTCCATAATGAGCCCTCCCCTACTGTTCACGGGTCCAGGAATGCCCCAAAGTCCTCCAGGCCAACCTCCACCCCAAGGCTTTGGTCAGTGCTCTCCAATGCCACCTCCAGGCCAGCCGCCTCCTTTCCACGTCAACATGCAGCACATGAACCATCCTCCATTGAATCACCAGGGGGCTCCCATTTCAACCTGTGCCTGACATGCAAATGAAAATGCCTTTCCCAAACATGGGCCAGATGCCCTCCGAGTTCTTCAAGAATTTGTTTAGCAGTCAGTCTCTGGCCCAAGGAGGTAGGTCTTCATTTAGCTTTAAAAAGTTTGTTTCCATTAATAGATGCTTCTAAAGCTTGATATTTATGAACTACCCTATTTCTGTTGTACCTACAGACGAGGGACCCATCCAGGACTCCCAGCCACATGGTAACACTAATTCCAGTGGGATGCAGGACTTCCTGCCAGCTGTACAGAAGGTTTTGCTTTTACATCTAAACCAGAACAAGCAAGACTCCGACTCCCATAGGGACGAGGGATGTGGACAAGGGTCTGCACCTCCCAACAGAGAGAAAGGTTAGAGAGTTGTTGAAAAATAAACATTGTGAAACAATATTGCTTTAACTTTGAACAATGGCGTGCTGCAGGAATGAGTTCGGAAAATGGGAAAAACATTTTTACTTCTGGTTCCATTGTCCTGAAGTTTAACGTTGTTGGTTAAATGTTTAAAATAAGGTCTTGGTAAAATAACACAAGCTCAAGATATTTAATTATATGTCAAAATGCATCAGAGTCTTTGAAAAGTTTTTACGTCTTGAAAAAGGCACACTAACAAGCGGCTAAATGGGACTACAGAGGTTCCTTGGGATATTTAACTTTATGATGAACAGGAAAACTCATCTACTCAATATCTACTTTTACAGCCTAGTTGTCTTTAGATTCACACTTCGAAATTCATTAAAACTTGGTTAATTTGTGAAGGTTATTTTATAACTTGTAATAATCAAGCGTTGGCCTACAAAATAACATAATTGCTGCAGCACTCTAGTTGACCTGAAACTACCTTTTTTTTGTACATTTTTACATAGTCAAACCGGTGTTATTATTAGGGCTGTCAACTTTAGTCGTTAATTCGACGTAATCGGTTCGATGCCGTCTTGGTTCTTATTGGTTCGACCAGTTGCATTTTTTTTTCCAATAGAAAGAAATTTTCAATGATTTACTCCTTGATATTTATTCCTTTATAAGCAGTTATACATCTCTGTATTCTAAATATAATTAGCCTATGTTTTATCCCCAACTTTAAATGCTTTAGTTTAGGCTATTTTGTAACAGCGCCACAGTTTAGCGCACGCACATAACACTCGGTCCGCACCTGTGGCTGGCTGCACTGCTGCTTCGCGATCAGTAAGGGATATAGGTAGTTTAGCTGTATTCATTCAGTTAGAACGCTACTTGTTTTGGTTTTTATGTTTTTATACACTATACGTTTTTATCTCAATGTAGCGTGGATGCATTTGGAAAAAAGATTGTGTTCGCACCGAGCACCTACATTTTGAAATCGAACTTGAGCGTGCAAAAGACGTGTAACGGCTTTATCATGCTGACTCAATAGATTGTGTTTTCTTTGGTATGTTTTTGTTTTAATTTGGACTCTCAAAGTATTTGAAAATAGCCTAAATAATAGCCTATTATTATTATTAGGATTGTTTTTTAGGCTATTTGTTTTTTTGTGTGTTTGTTTTAAAACGCCTAGATCGGCTGGACAAAAGTTAACCCATAGCTTTGAAAGTAAAGAAGAACATGCAGCCTGTATAAACGAGAGCTTTTGTTAGGATGTGGCAGATAGCAGTTATATTTCTTGTAGCGTGTGGTGTGGTCAGGTCTGCGATTGTGATTCAACACAGTCAACGACAGACCTAAGACAGATCTCCTCACTTTGCAGTTAAAAAAATCACTTAATATGCAAAGAATTGTATTATTATTATAGTTTTATGTATTTTTGATTTTTTGTCATGTTTTATAAATTCTCTATGACAACTCTTAAAAAATGTTCAATCAAAATATCCCGTCTTTGGGTTTTTTTTTTGTTTTGTTTTTGGTCGACTAATCGTTGCGCTGGACAAGACTTTGGTCGACCAAGGATTTCTTTGGTGGACTACAGCCTTAGTTATTATTGGATAGTAATAAACTAGCAAAGATTAATAGTTCTTGGTTCTGGTTTGAAAGTTGCATTTTTTTAAATTTCTGTTTATTAGATGAAACCCCTAATTGGTACTCCAGGTGACGAGGAAGAGGGCAGTAGCGTAAAAGCCATCATTAATTCTCTAAAGAAGCAGAACGATATGCTGAAAAACCAGCCGAGCATGCCACCAGCCGACCCTAGACTCCAAAAGGAGCGATCGTTGCCCAGCGATCCTCGAATAAAAACCGACCCACGCCAGCGACCTCCGGACCCCAGGAAAGACACTGGAGATGGTGTCGGGGATCCCAGGCTTGCCAGAGACCCACGCAAGATGAAACCTATGGATGCCTCCAAACCTGATGCTCATTCGCCACCCAAACCCCTCCAGGTCCCACAAACCGCCCACTGGAGAGGACGATGAGGAGTTTGAACGAGAGCTAAGGGAAAGAGCAGCCTTGATCCCATTGGATCCCAGTCCTGGAGCCACGCTGCGAGACCCGCGGTGTCAGATTAAGCCGTTTAGTCACATCCGGGTGGATATTCTCCTCCAGCGTCCGGCCTTTGCTTGAACCGTGGTTTGGGCTCCAGAAGACCTCATTCCTTTGTTGATTCCCAAACAGGAGCACTCCATAAACCTGCCGCTCCCACCTTTAATAGCAGATGCTCAACTCAACCGTACCCCTTTCCTCCCTCGGATCATCCTCCATCAGCGACTCCGTCTCCTCCTGACCAACGCTCGCAGCCGCCCGCTTTAAGGAGGGAGTTAATCGACTCGGGAGCCCTCCCGGTAGAACGGTGGATTCTCGCCACCATCATCCGGATAAGCCCTTGGACCCACGTACTCACAAGACTCTCGATCCCAGGATCAGCCGATCTGGCAGCCTGGACTCCAAGCCTCCGGGTTTGACAGGAGGAGGCGATCACGGCTACGGCGTGCATCCTCAAACTCAACCCGTCGCCGCTTCTGTTAAACCCGATTCGGAGAAGTTGCCTCCATATGCTCCCCGTCTGGCGTCTTTCCACCAGTGCAGGTCTCGATAGTCCAACCACGCTGTTAAGTGGGATCAGTTTATACGATCCCGCGCAATCATAGCTTACTCTCGCCGAAACGTGAAAGCGAGGAGCAGCCTGAAAAGTCGAGCATCCCTAAAGCGCCGAAAGCTCTCCACCACATGCCTCGCCGTCACAGGGAGCAGGGATGGAAAGATCGGGAACAGTCCAGTCGATGGACTCCGAGAGCAACACGAGTGGCTGTACGTCAAATCCTCCTCCTCTTCCCGTGGCCACAGTAATGCCAGCGTCTCCGTGTTCGCCGGTTCGAGCGCCAGCTCCCGCTGTGCACAATCTTGCCCATCCAGGCACTAGCAGGACTGATACGGCCTGCTTACACGGACCCACGCCAGAACAAACCTGTGGGGTCTGCCGGCGGGGACTCCGCAAGAGGACGAGGACGACAAAGACAGTAAGAAGAAAGACAGGCCCCTGAGGGACGTCTTTAAAACCTTTGACCCGACAGCCTCACCATTCTGTCAGTAAACACACTTATACTGAATATAGCTCATGCATTTACTGTATTCTGTAACTTTGTATTCACCCTGCATGTATATGAAGCTTTTCTATTTATTTCTATTTGTTTGTACACACCGCTGCATTGTTGTCTAAGCAGAGATATTTTTCTTTCGACTCTTGTGTGTTTCTAGATTCTCATTATGATTGCGTCACAGCAAAGGACTTGCTCAAGAAGCATTTTAAGTACATTTGTATCTGGTAAATGGACACTTTGGAGCAGGTGCGTATTTGTGATATCAGTGACACACTGTTGCTTTAGAAGGTGAAAGGGATGTGTGGCTTATAGTATTCATATTTGTAGTACTGTGTAATACATACATCTATTAAAAATATAAAGTTTTGCTAAATTCCCACAGTATTTATCACATAACTACATACAAAGCATATATAAACTCTGTAATATAGCAGAACGTCTATGTCTCATCTAAAAGGTACAGTTGTGTAAAAGGTTTCAGAGAGTCTATTGTAAATGATTTTCTTTTTAACACTTGAGGCATTTTTCATCTTTTTATTGTGATTGTTTTTTTTTTTATTGTATTTGTTTGTATATTTTTTCCACAGAAATACTGAATTACTTTTGTGTTCTTTTACCATTGACTGCAACGCTAGTAAGGGAATGTAAATACAGCGTCACTTTCTTCCTTTTTTTAATTCATTGTCTAAAATAAATTAAAAATGAATAATGTGATTTTGACTTCTGTCATTTTTGTAGCCTTCTGCCTGATGCATTTTATTCATTCTACAGTAAATTTTTATTCAGAGGCCATAAGTGCTCTGTGGAGTAACAAAATGGTTTCAAGGTCACATCATCGTTTTCTAGAAGTACAAATTGTACACCTGATCTTATATCCGAAATGTATGTATGCTGAAATCTATCACCAAAAATGTTTGTAATTTAAACATAATATTAAACAATTAGTCAATGAGTTGAAAAAGAACAATTAAATGCAACAACAACAAAAAAGAACAATCCTAATGTAAGATTATATTCCTCGCAATTATTGAATGTGTAAATATGGATACCTCATCAACATATTTTTCTTCCTTTAGATTTCAGGAATATAGGTTAATATTTTTTGTATTTATGTATTTTTTTCTACATATTAATTTTCTAAACACGTATAAGTTGAGTTTTTTATAAGAATTGCGGTAAATGATTTTTAAATGTGATCAGGCATGCAATTTCTACTTAGACTTTGCATTATGCACATTTTTATGGCCTCTGAATATATATAAATATTTTTGTGAAAATCATAAAGCACATTGTGTGCAGGCTCTCTTATGGTTTCTCACTGATACAATAACAACAGAATAAAAACAAGTGACAGGCAAAAACGATGACACTTTATTTCATGTTGTACGTTTGAAAGTCTCTAACATATTGATGGGTGGAGCGAGGCTGGGAGCCGCTGAATGCTGGGGAGGTCCTATCCAGCCCCAAGTCATCAGTCTCAGGGCTGAGCTGTTCTTGAGCTCGGTGGATAAGGAGACTCTTTTTCCACTGGAAACAGAAAGCTGCTGCTTTTGCTGCTTCAGAGTTTGGCTCAGGTTGTTTCCAAACCCTGTAAAATCAGATAGAGCCATTTAAAATTGAAAACATCAATGGTGTTGCCATCGTGCCAGATAACATACAAGAGAAGATAGACACCACTACTGGAGTTATGCACCAGACTGGTTTCCTTTCTGCCTTGCCTTTTCAGCACAGTGAACCATTTGCTCCCTAAATCTTATTTTGGAGTAAAGTTTTTCAGCATTTCTTACCCTGATGCAAGCAGTTTCTGCAGCTCGTACTCCTTGGATCACTCTCTGGAGTAGATTCTGTGCGTTCTTCACCAGGATCTCATCTGATGATTTGCACCCAGGAGTAACTGCATTAACACTGGAGAGACACCATGCACCCCTTGGGTCACATGAGATTTTTGCATGTTTAATTTACTGGTAATATTGTCGTTTAAACAAGATTGTAATTGTCAGTGAAGAAAGACCTTCAACCAGATTTGTTGGGATTCAGGGAGATTAAAGGGAGTAGTTCACTTTAAAAAAAAACTTTTGCTGATAATTTCTCGCCCCCATGTCATCTGAGATGTCCATGTCTTTCTTTCTTCAGTCGAAAGAAATTAAGGTTTTTGATGACAACATTCCTGTGACACTGTCATTTTTCGAAATTTTGAGTTTCGAGGAAGGGTCTAGCAGCCTCCATTTTTGCACTCAGGTCTAAGTCTCATGGCCCTCTATCAGAATCCAGAGTTTCAAGAAGATCAGAGAAACTCAAAATTTCACCCCCCCCCCCCCCAAATAAACCCAAAGGGGTAACACTGTCGTTTTTTTGGGGGGTCCGAAATTTTGAGTTTCTCTGATCTTCTTGAAACTCTGGATTCTGATAGAGGGTCCTGAGACTTAGACCTGAGTGCAAAAATTGAGAATCTAGACCCTTCCAGAGCTGAAGGAGATTATTTATGAGATTATAATGGCTCAATATCTCAGTATGTCATAAATATCTCATAAATATCTCAATATCTCAGCTCTGGAAGGGTCTAGAGCTTTTTGCAAAAAAAAAAAAAAAAAACAACAAAAAAACATAAGGGGTACCACTGTCGGTTTTTTTTTTGTGTGCAATAAAAAGTTTCTCCAACCTCTCTTGAAACTCTGAATTCTGATTGAGGGCCATGGGACTTAGACCTGAGTGCAGAAATTGAGGCTCTAGACCCTTCCAGAGCTGAGATATTTATGAGATATTTATAACATACTGAGATATTGAGCCATTATAAATATCTCAATAACTCAGCTCTGGAAGGTCTCTAGAGCCTTCATTTTTGCACTCAGGTCTAAGTCCCATGGCCCTCTATCAGAATCCCATAGTTTCAAGTAGTATTGGGAAACTTTTTTTGCACCAAAAAAATAAATAAAACATAAGGGGTACCACTGTCGTTTTTTTTTTTGTTTTGTTTTTTTAAAAGTTTCTCCCAATCTCTTGAAACTCTGGATTCTGATTGAGGGCCATGGGACTAAGACCTGAGTGCAAAAATGGAGGCTCTAGACCCTTCCAGAGCTGAGATATTGAGATATTTATGAGAATGTACATACTGAGATATTGAGCCATTATAAATATCTCAGCTCTGGAAGGGCTCTAGAGCCTCCATTTTTGCACTCAGGCTCAAGTCCCATGGCCCTCTATCAGAATCCAGAGATTTCAAGAAACTTATTTTTTTTCACACAAAAAAAAAAACATAAGGGGTACCACTGTCTTTTTTTTTTTTGTGCTAAAAAATTTTTTTTCTTGAAACTCTGGTTTCTGATAGAGGGCCAGTGGGACTTAGACCTGAGTGCAAAAATGGAGGCTCTAGACCCTTCCAGAGCTGAGATATTGATATATTTATGAGATATTTGTGACATACTGAGCATATTGAGCCATTATAAATATCTCAATATCTCAGCTCTGGAAGGGTCTAGAGCCTCCATTTTTGCACTCAGGTCTAAGTCCCATGGCCCTCTATCAGAATCCAGAGTTTCAAGAACATTGGAGAAACTTTTTTTTTTGCACAGACAAAAAAAAAAAAAAAAACCATAAGGGCACTGTCGTTTTTTTGTGCAAAGAAAAATTTCTCCAATCTTCTTGAAACTCTGGATTCTGGGATTGAGGGCCATGGGACTAAGACCTGAGTGCAAAAATGGAGGCCTCTAGACCCTTCCAGAGCTGAGATATTGAGATATTTATGAGATAGTTATGACATATTACTGACATACTGAGATATTGAGCCATTATAAATCTCTCAATATCTCAGCTCTGGAAGGGTCTAGAGCCTCCATTTTTGCACTCAGATCTAAGTCCCATGGCCCTCTATCAGAATCCAGAGTTTCAAGAAACTTTTTTTTTTTCCGCACAAATTCTTTTTTTGCATAAATGCTACGTGAGATCTCAGTATCTCAGCTCTGGAAAGGGTCTAGAGGGTCAGAATCCAGAGTTTCAAGAAACTTTTTTTTTTCGCACAAATTTTTTTTCGCATAAATGCTACGTGAAATCTCAATATCTCAGCTCTGGAAGGGTCTAGAGCCTCCATTTTTGCACTCAGATCTAAAGTCACATGGCCCTCTATCAGAATCCAGAGTTTCAAGAAAATTAAAATTTTGACCCGAAAAAAAAACGTAAGGGTACCACTGTCGTTTTTTTTTCGGGTCAAAATTTTGATTTTCTTGAAACTCTGGATTCTGATAGAGGGCCATGGGACTTAGATCTGAGTGCAAAAATGGAGGCTCAGACCTTCCAGAGCTGAGATATTGAGATTTCACGTAGCATTTATGCCATTGTAAATATCTCAATATCTCAGCTCTGTATGCCATTATAAATATCTAAATATCTCAGCTCTGGAAGGGTCTAGAGCCTCCATTTTTGCACTCAGATCTAAGTCCCATGGCCCTCTATCAGAATCCAGAGTTTCAAGAAAATCAAAATTTTCACCCGAAAAAAAAAACGTAAGGGGTACCACTGTCGTTTTTTTTTCGGGTCAAAATTTTGATTTTCTTGAAACTCTGGATTCTGATAGAGGGCCATGTGACTTAGATCTGAGTGCAAAAATGGAGGCTCAGACACCTTCCAGAGCTGAGATATTGAGATTTCACGTAGCATTTATGCCATTGTAAATATCTCAATATCTCAGCTCTGTATGCCATTATAAATATCTAAATATCTCAGCTCTGGAAGGGTCTAGAGCCTCCATTTTTGCACTCAGATTAAGTCCCATGGCCCTCTATCAGAATCCAGAGTTTCAAGAAAATCAAAATTTTGACCCGAAAAAACGACAGTGGTACCACTTACGTTTTTTTTTGGGTCAAAATTTTGATTTTCTTGAAACTCTGGATTCTGATAGAGGGCCATGTGACTTAGATCTGAGTGCAAAAATGGAGGCTCTACACCTTTCAGAGCTGAGATATTGAGATTTCATGTAGCATTTATGCCATCTAAATATCTCAATATCTCAGCTCTGTATGCCATTATAAATATCTAAATATCTCAGCTCTGGAAGGGTCTAGAGCCTCCATTTTTGCACTCAGATCTAAGTCCCATGGCCCTCTATCAGAATCCAGAGTTTCAAGAAAATCAAAATTTTGACCCGAAAAAAAACGTCAGTGGTACCCCTTACGTTTTTTTTTCGGGTCAAAATTTTGATTTTCTTGAAACTCTGGATTCTGATAGAGGGCCATGGGACTTAGATCTGAGTGCAAAATGGAGGCTCTAGACCCTTCCAGAGCTGAGATATTTAGATATTTATAATGGCATATAGAGCTGAGATATTGAGATATTTACAATGGCATAAATGCTACGTGAAATCTCAATATCTCAGCTCCTGGAAGGGTCTAGAGCCTCCATTTTTGCACTGAGATCTAAGTCACATGGCCCTCTATCAGAATCCAGAGTTTCAAGAAAATCAAAAATTTTGACCCGAAAAAAAAAACGTAAAGGGGTACCACTGTCGTTTTTTTTTTTCGGGTCAAAATTTTGATTTTCTTGAAAACTCTGGATTCTGATAGAGGGCCATGGGACTTAGATCTGAGTGCAAAAATGGAGGCTCAGACCTTCCAGAGCTGAGATATTGAGATTTCACGTAGCATTTATGCCATTGTAAATATCTCAATATCTCAGCTCTGTATGCCATTATAAATATCTAAAATATCTCAGCTCTGGAAGGGTCTAGAGCCTCCATTTTTGCACTCAGATCTAAGTCCCATGGCCCTCTATCAGAATCCAGAGTTTCAAGAAAATCAAAATTTTGACCCCAAAAAAAAAACGTAAGGGGTACCACTGTCGTTTTTTTTTCGGGTCAAAATTTTGATTTTCTTGAAACTCTGGATTCTGATAGAGGGCCATGTGACTAGATCTGAGTGCAAAAATGGAGGCTCTAGACCCTTCCAGAGCTGAGATATTGAGATTTCACGTAGCATTTATGCCATTGTAAATATCTCAATATCTCAGCTCTGTATGCCATTATAAATATCTAAATATCTCAGCTCTGGAAGGGTCTAGAGCCTCCATTTTTGCACTCAGATCTAAGTCACATGGCCCTCTATCAGAATTGAGAGTTTCAAGAAAATCAAAATTCCGACCCGAAAAAAAAACGCACAGGGGTACCCCTTACTGTCGTTTTTTTTGGGTCAAAATTTTGATTTTCTCTGAAACTCTGGATTCTGATAGAGGGCCATGGGACTTAGATCTGAGTGCAAAAATGGAGGCTCAGACCCTTCCAGAGCTGAGATATTGTAGATATTTATAATGGCATACAGAGCTGAGATATTGAGATATTTACAATGGCATAAATGCTACGTGAAATTCTCAATATCTCAGCTCTGGAAGGGTCTAGAGCCTCACATTTTTGCACTCAGATCTAAGTCCACATGGCCCTCTATCAGAATCCAGAGTTTCAAGAAAATCAAAATTTCTGACCTCAAAAAAAAAACGTACAGGGGTACCACTGTCGTTTTTTTTTTGGGTCAAAATTTTGATTTTCTTGAAACTCTGGATTCTGATAGAGGGCCATGTGACTTAGATCTGAGTGCAAAAATGGAGGCTCTACACCTTCAGAGCTGAGATATTGAGATTTCACGTAGCATTTATGCCATTGTAAATATCTCAATATCTCAGCTCTGTATGCCATTATAAATATCTAAATATCTCAGCTCTGGAAGGGTCTAGAGCCTCCATTTTTGCACTCAGATCTAAGTCCCATGGCCCTCTATCAGAATCCAGAGTTTCAAGAAAATCAAAAATTTTGACCCGAAAAAAAAACGAAGGGGTACCACTGTCGTTTTTTTTTTCGGGTCAAAATTTTGATTTTCTTGAAACTCTGGATTCCTGATAGAGGGCCATGTGACTTAGATCTGAGTGCAAAAATGGAGGCTCTAATACCTTCCAGAGCTGAGATATTGAGATTTCACGTAGCATTTATGCCATTGTAAATATCTCAATATCTCAGCTCTGTATGCCATTATAAATATCTAAATATCTCAGCTCTGGAAGGGTCTAGAGCCTCCATTTTTGCACTCAGATCTAAGTCCCATGGCCCTCTATCAGAATCCAGAGTTTCAAGAAAATCAAAATTTTGACCCCAAAAAAAAACGACAGTGGTACCACTGTACGTTTTTTTTTTTTCGGGTCAAAATTTTGATTTTCTTGAAAACTTGGATTCTGATAGAGGGCCATGTGACTTAGATCTGAGTGCAAAAATGGAGGCTCTACACCTTTCAGAGCTGAGATATTGAGATTTCACGTAGCATTTATGCCATTGTAAATATCTCAATATCTCAGCTCTGTATGCCATTATAAATATCTAAATATCTCAGCTCTGGAAGGGTCTAGAGCCTCCATTTTTGCACTCAGATCTAAGTCCCATGGCCCTCTATCAGAATCCAGAGTTTCAAGAAAATCAAAATTTTGACCCGAAAAAAAAAACGTAAGGGGTACCACTGTCGTTTTTTTTTCCGGGTCAAAATTTTGATTTTCTTGAAACTCTGGATTCTGATAGAGGGCCATGTGACTTAGATCTGAGTGCAAAAATGGAGGCTCTAGACCTTCCAGAGCTGAGATATTGAGATTTCACGTAGCATTTATGCCATTGTAAATATCTCAATATCTCAGCTTGTATGCCATTATAAATATCTAAATATCTCAGCTCTGGAAGGGTCTAGAGCCTCCATTTTTGCACTCAGATCTAAGTCCCATGGCCCTCTATCAGAATCCAGAGTTTCAAGAAAATCAAAAATTTCTACCTCGAAAAAAAAAACGACAGTGGTACCCCTTACGTTTTTTTTTCGGGTCAAAATTTTGATTTTCTTGAAACTCTGGATTCTGATAGAGGGCCATGGGACTTAGATCTGAGTGCAAAAATGGAGGCTCTAGACCCTTCCAGAGCTGAGATATTGAGATTTCACGTAGCATTTATGCCATTGTAAATATCTCAATATCTCAGCTCTGTATGCCATTATAAATATCTAAATATCTCAGCTCTGGAAGGGTCAGAGCCTCCATTTTTGCACTCAGATCTAAGTCCCATGGCCCTCTATCAGAATCTCAGAGTTTCAAGAAAATCAAAATTTTGACCCGAAAAAAAAACGTAAGGGGTACCACTGTCGTTTTTTTTTCGGGTCAAAATTTTGATTTTCTTGAAACTCTGGATTCTGATAGAGGGCCATGTGACTTAGATCTGAGTGCAAAAATGGAGGCTCCAGACCTTCCAGAGCTGAGATATTGAGATTTCACGTAGCATTTATGCCATTGTAAATATCTCAATATCTCAGCTCTGTATGCCATTATAAATATCTAAATATCTCAGCTCTGGAAGGGTCTAGAGCCTCCATTTTTGCACTCAGATCTAAGTCCCATGGCCCTCTATCAGAATCCAGAGTTTCAAGAAAATCAAAATTTTGACCCGAAAAAAAAAACGACAGTGGACCCCTTACGTTTTTTTTTCGGGTCAAAATTTTGATTTTCTTGAAACTCTGGATTCCTATAGAGGGCCATGTGACTTAGATCTGAGTGCAAAAATGGAGGCTCTAGACCCTTCCAGAGCTGAGATATTGAGATTTCACGTAGCATTTATGCCATTGTAAATATCTCAATATCTCAGCTCTGTATGCCATTATAAATATCTAAATATCTCAGCTCTGGAAGGGTCTAGAGCCTCCATTTTTGCACTCAGATCTAAGTCCACATGGCCTCTATCAGAATCCAGAGTTTCAAGAAAATCGAAAATTTTGAACCCGAAAAAAAACGACAGTGGTACCCCTGTACGTTTTTTTTTCGGGTCAAAATTTTGATTTTCTTGAAACTCTGGATTCTGATAGAGGGCCATGGGACTTAGATCTGAGTGCAAAAATGGAGGCTCTAGACCCTTCCAGAGCTGAGATATTTAGAGATTTATAACGCAGCATACAGAGCTGAGATATTCAGGTCTAGTTGCATAAATGCCACGTGAAATCTCAATAGCTCAGCTCTGGAAGGGTCTATAGCCTTGCATTCCTGATTCAGATCAACTCACATGGCCTCTGATCAATACCAGAGTTTCAAGAAAATCGAAAATTTTGACCTCGAAAACGTGAGACCACTGTCGTTTTTTTTGGGGTCAAAATTTTGATTTTCTTGAAACTCTGGATTCTGATAGAGGGCCATGGGACTTAGATCTGAGTGCAAAAATGGAGGCTCTCACACCTTCCAGAGCTGAGATATTGAGATTTCACGTAGCATTTATGCCATTGTAAATATCTCAATATCTCAGCTCTGTATGCCATTATAAATATCTAAATATCTCAGCTCTGGAAGGGTCTAGAGCCTCCATTTTTGCACTCAGATCTAAGTCCCATGGCCCTTGATCAGAATCCAGAGTTTCAAGAAAATCAAAATTTTGACCCGAAAAAAAAACGTAAGGGGTACCACTGTCGTTTTTTTTTCGGGTCAAAATTTTGATTTTCTTGAAACTCTGGATTCCTATAGAGGGCCATGTGACTTAGATCTGAGTGCAAAAATGGAGGCTCTACACCTTCAGAGCTGAGATATTGAGATTTCACGTAGCATTTATGCCATTGTAAATATCTCAATATTCTCAGCTCTGTATGCCATTATAAATATCTAAATATCTCAGCTCTGGAAGGGTCTAGAGCCTCCATTTTTGCACTCAGATCTAAGTCCCATGGCCCTCTATCAGAATCCAGAGTTTCAAGAAAATCAAAATTTTGACCCGAAAAAAAAACGTAAGGGGTACCACTGTCGTTTTTTTTGGGTCAAAATTTTGATTTTCTTGAAACTCTGGATTCTGATAGAGGGCCATGGGACTTAGATCTGAGTGCAAAAATGGAGGCTCTAGACCCTTCCAGAGCTGAGATATTGAGATCTCACGTAGCATTTATGCCATTGTAAATATCTCAATATCTCAGCTCTGTATGCCATTATAAATATCTAAATATCTCAGCTCTGGAAGGGTCTAGAGCCTCCATTTTTGCACTCAGATCTAAGTCCCATGGCCCTCTATCAGAATCCAGAGTTTCAAGAAAATCAAAATTTTGACCCGAAAAAAAAACGCAAGGGGTACCACTGTCGTTTTTTTTTTCGGGTCAAAATTTTGATTTTCTTGAAACTCTGGATTCTGATAGAGGGCCATGGGACTTAGATCTGAGTGCAAAAATGGAGGCTCTAGACCCTTCCAGAGCTGAGATATTGAGATTTCACGTAGCATTTATGCCATTGTAAATATCTCAATATCTCAGCTCTGTATGCCATTATAAATATCTAAATATCTCAGCTCTGGAAGGGTCTAGAGCCTCCATTTTTGCACTCAGATCTAAGTCCCATGGCCCTCTATTCAGAATCCAGAGTTTCAAGAAAATCAAAATTTTGACCCGAAAAAAAAACGTACAGGGGTACCACTGTCGTTTTTTTTTCGGGTCAAAATTTTGATTTTCTTGAAACTCTGGATTCTGATAGAGGGCCATGGGACTTAGATCTGAGTGCAAAAATGGAGGCTCTAGACCCTTCCAGAGCTGAGATATTGAGATCTCACGTAGCATTTATGCCATTGTAAATATCTCAATATCTCAGCTCTGTATGCCATTATAAATATCTAAATATCTCAGCTCTGGAAGGGTCTAGAGCCTCCATTTTTGCACTCAGATTAAGTCCCATGGCCCTCTATCAGAATCCAGAGTTTCAAGAAAATTCAAAATTTCTGACCCGAAAAAAAATCGAAGGGGTACCACTGTCGTTTTTTTTTCGGGTCAAAATTTTGATTTTCTTGAAACTCTGGATTCTGATAGAGGGCCATGGGACTTAGATCTGAGTGCAAAAATGGAGGCCTCAATACCTTCCAGAGCTGAGATATTGAGATTTCACGTAGCATTTATGCCATTGTAAATATCTCAATATCTCAGCTCTGTATGCCATTATAAATATCTAAATATCTCAGCTCTGGAAGGGTCTAGAGCCTCCATTTTTGCACTCAGATCTAAGTCCCATGGCCCTCTATCAGAATCCAGAGTTTCAAGAAATTCAAAATTTTGACCCGAAAAAAAACGTAAGGGGTACCACTGTCGTTTTTTTTTCGGGTCAAAATTTTGATTTTCTTGAAACTCTGGATTCTGATAGAGGGCCATGTGACTAGATCTGAGTGCAAAAATGGAGGCTCTAGACCCTTCCAGAGCTGAGATATTGAGATTTCACGTAGCATTTATGCCATTGTAAATATCTCAATATCTCAGCTCTGTATGCCATTATAAATATCTAAATATCTCAGCTCTGGAAGGGTCTAGAGCCTCCATTTTTGCACTCAGATCTAAGTCCCATGGCCCTCTATCAGAATCCAGAGTTTCAAGAAAATCAAAATTTTGACCCGAAAAAAAACGACAGTGGTACCCCTTACGTTTTTTTTTCGGGTCAAAATTTTGATTTTCTTGAAACTCTGGATTCTGATAGAGGGCCATGTGACTTAGATCTGAGTGCAAAAATGGAGGCTCTAGACCCTCCAGAGCTGAGATATTGAGATTTCACGTAGCATTTATGCCATTGTAAATATCTCAATATCTCAGCTCTGTATGCCATTATAAATATCTAAATATCTCAGCTCTGGAAGGGTCTAGAGCCTCCATTTTTGCACTCAGATCTAAGTCCCATGGCCCTCTATCAGAATCCAGAGTTTCAAGAAAATCAAAATTTTTGACCCTGAAAAAAAAAAACGTAAGGGGTACCACTGTCGTTTTTTTTTCGGGTCAAAATTTTGATTTTCTTGAAACTCTGGATTCTGATAGAGGGCCATGGGACTTAGATCTGAGTGCAAAAATGGAGGCTCTAGACCCTTCCAGAGCTGAGATATTGAGATATTTATGATAGCATTTATGCCATTGTAAATATCTCAGATATCTACAGCTGCCTGTATGCTATTATAAATATCTAAATATCTCAGTCTCTGGAAGGGTCTAGAGCCTCCATTTTTGCACTCAGATCTAAGTCCCATGGCCCTCTATCAGAATCCAGAGTTTCAAGAAAATCAAAATTTTGACCCTAAAAAAAAAACGTAGGGGTACCACTGTCGTTTTTTTTTTGGGTCAAAATTTTGATTTTCTTGAAACTCTGGATTCTGATAGAGGGCCATGGGACTTAGATCTGAGTGCAAAAATGGAGGCTCTAGACCCTTCCAGAGCTGAGATATTGAGATTTCACGTAGCATTTATGCCATTGTAAATATCTCAATATCTCAGCTCTGTATGCCATTATAAATATCTAAATATCTCAGCTCTGGAAGGGTCTAGAGCCTCCATTTTTGCACTCAGATCTAAGTCACATGGCCCTCTATCAGAATCCAGAGTTTCAAGAAAATCAAAATTTTGACCCGAAAAAAAACGTAAGTGGTACCACTGTCGTTTTTTTTTCGGGTCAAAATTTTGATTTTCTTGAAACTCTGGATTCTGATAGAGGGCCATGGGACTTAGATCTGAGTGCAAAAATGGAGGCTCAGACCCTTCCAGAGCTGAGATATTTAGATATTTATAATGGCATACAGAGCTTGAGATATTGAGATATTTACAATGGCATGAATGCTACGTGAAATCTCAATATCTCAGCTCTGGAAAGGGTCTAGAGCCTCCATTTTTGCACTCAGATCTAAGTCACATGGCCCTCTATCAGAATCCAGAGTTTCAAGAAAATCAAAATTTTGACCCGAAAAAAAACGTAAGGGGTACCACTGTCGTTTTTTTTTTCGGGTCAAAATTTTGATTTTCTTGAAACTCTGGATTCTGATAGAGGGCCATGTGACTTAGATCTGAGTGCAAAAATGGAGGCTCAATACCTTCCAGAGCTGAGATATTGAGATTTCACGTAGCATTTATGCCATTGTAAATATCTCAATATCTCAGCTCTGTATGCCATTATAAATATCTAAATACTCAGCTCTGGAAGGGTCTAGAGCCTCCATTTTTGCACTCAGATCTAAGTCCCATGGCCCTCTATCAGAATCCAGAATTTCAAGAAAATCAAAATTTTGACCCGAAAAAAAAACGTAAGGGGTACCACTGTCGTTTTTTTTTTGGGTCAAAATTTTGATTTTCTTGAAACTCTGGATTCTGATAGAGGGCCATGTGACTTAGATCTGAGTGCAAAAATGGAGGCTCTAGACCTTCCAGAGCTGAGATATTGAGATTTCACGTAGCATTTATGCCATTGTAAATATCTCAATATCTCAGCTCTGTATGCCATTATAAATATCTAAATATTCTCAGCTCTGGAAGGGTCTAGAGCCTCCATTTTTGCACTCAGATCTAAGTCCCATGGCCCTCTATCAGAATCCAGAGTTTCAAGAAAATCAAAATTTTGACCCGAAAAAAAAACGTAAGGGGTACCACTGTCGTTTTTTTTTCGGGTCAAAATTTTGATTTTCTTGAAACTCTGGATTCTGATAGAGGGCCATGTGACTTATATCTGAGTGCAAAAATGGAGGCTCTATACCTTCCAGAGCTGAGATATTGAGATTTCACGTAGCATTTATGCCATTGTAAATATCTCAATATCTCAGCTCTGTATGCCATTATAAATATCTAAATATCTCAGCTCTAGCAATACGTAACTGAACGA
>JAQIUQ010007077.1:0-27500 GCA_030378365.1 Hybognathus amarus
AATTAAAATCATCACCAAGTACAAGAATATTTCCCTGACGACACTGTGATAAAGCGTTCGAAAAGTATTAGAATACATGATGCGTTCTAGACCAATATTTGGATCATGATGTGTCACCCAAGGCAATGCCGACTCTCAAAATCGCTCACGTGCTTCCTGAGTCTATATATTTCAAGCTCCTCCAATGAAGCTTTTCTCAACTAAGAATCAACAAAAAGTTGCAAGTCTGAAAAATGATTCTCTATTCTTGGTCTTCGCTGATTGAAAGTGCTACCAATAAAATATTTATTTATTTGTTTGAGATGGAGCAAGCGCAAGCACACTTCGGTTTCATCTCCCGAGGCGAAGTACCAGTGTACAATTATACACTTAATTATAGACTTATGCACAAGTCAAGTCAACTTTATTTATACTAGCGCCTGTTAAAATGTCGCCTGTAAATGATGCAATATCCGTGTTCTTCTCGGCTATCCTCGTTTCCGCTCGTATTGCCACAGCCATGACTTAACCATGGCGACAGACGTGGACAACTGCATAGTGAGTAACATTTGGCGGCACCCAGTTCTTGTTTTCGTTCAATCATAGACCACGGCAAGCAGAGCTTTGGGACAAACAAGGAGAACTAGAATGAGGATCAATATCAGCGTGATGTTTCTGAGATACCTGAGAGCTAGCATCCGAGACTGACTTCCACTCGACAGAGAGCTAGCGTCCGAGACTGACTTCCAATTGACAGAGAGCTAGCGTCCGTGACTAATTTGGACTTGACACTGACAGAACTTCATCGAGTCTATCGACTTTACAGCTTTATTAGACAGGTGAGCAAAATATATAAAACAAATCAATGTTATAACATTAGCTTGACATGATGAAATGTTAGAATATGGTCAGTATGTTATTCTTATGTTGCTCAAGCTGCTAGTTTTGTACTTGCAAACATAAAACACGTAGAATAACATTATAACTTTCAACACACATTTAAATGCTGTTTAGTGTGATAGTGTAACAGTTATACCAGTAGAACAGCGCTGCGCTTTCCTCACAAATTTAATTCATCTAATAAACTGACCTGTGTGAGTAATCCAGCGCTTGCGTGTAGTTCAATAGGATGAGATTTCCTTATTCTTTAGTATCCCGGGACTCGCGTGTGAATATATGTATCTTATTAGTAACTTGCGACCTGCTTCATACCACTGTAATGTTAAAAAACATGAGTGTTTTCACTAATCCTTAAACATTATTAGATCCATCAGCTTGACAGCAAGTCCCATCATTCAGCTCGTTACTGCGTCACATACATTCGCCTTTGTTATTGTTGGAAATGGCGCCCTCTTGTGGCCACTAAAGTTACATATTGTAGCTTTAAAACATTGAGTAAAACTGACAAAGAACTGAAAGAAACACAGGGCTTAAGAAAACAGAGAAAAACAATCAAAGAAACATGAAACACCAGAGGACACTTAATCAAACCATTTTCAACCTGCCTGGAGACTAACAGAAACACAGAGAAACCAGAGGAATCAGGCACAGAATGTCTAGATTACGACTGTAACTTTTATAAAATGTTATATGTATTATTGTATATTTTTTTAATGCTACATGTTGACATTATACAATATATTTTTTGGTTCTCAAAGGTTTGAATACACAGAAACGCTGAAGCAGAAGTGATTTAAAGTCCACCTGTGGTGAAAATTAAGCTTTTAATGTATATGTCTATGTGGTGTTTTTAATATGCTTTAAGACAAACCATGTGTAAATTCATAAGTCGACAGCATTGCTGAATATTTTATGCTTAAAACTGCAGTGAACCAAAGCACAGTCTCAAAAACACGGTTTAATATCGCTGGTGTTTCTGACGTCACAAACGACCTTGTAACCAATCTGATCAACGTGTGATCGTCAACCAGTGGATCTCTGAGTGAGTGAGTGAGTGAGTGAGTGAGTGAGTGAGTGAGTGAGTGAGTGAGTGAGTGAGTGAGTGAGTGGAGGCGGGGCTCATTTGCATATTCATAGATATAGAAATGAGCATATCTATGTATTCTAAATACTAAATGAGGCAAGGGTGTCAAGTTACATTCAAGATATTTAAGGCATGAAGATTTTTCAAGGAATTTTTTTTTTAATTGTCATTTTGGTGATCAAAGATGGGTTTTAAGGGATAGAGTTATTGACTAAAGGGGGGTTAATAGTCTTTACACACACAAAACATGTCATTATGAAAAAAATATATATTTTGTGCATTTAGAATCAGATCAATGTGAATGTGAATGTAGAGAGTCGAAGACTGTTGATTTCAAGGGGATTTTCTGTTCTCACAAGGACCTGTAAATGAATTATTTTTGCTCATTAGCGCATTAATAATTGTATAATCATTTCCATTTGTGCAGCTTATTTTATAGGTTATTGTGCCTATAAAAGAGAACAGACTCAACGTTTAGCATTGTTCACCTTCTGGATCACCCGTTTAGGACTTAGACTTTGAGTCCATCGCAGTGTCACATCTGTGAATCCTCTATCAGCAAGAGCAGATCCCAACTGAAAATAACATTCATACTAAAATGATTAGATCAGAATGTGATGATAGACTCAAACATTCATCGCCCAAAAAGCACATCAGGAAGACACTGGACTCCAACTAATCCAACGTCCCTCAGGTGTCATGTTTCAGTTGAAAATGAAAGTCGTGTTGATGTCTAAACCCAACGATTGTTTGATATCAAGCTCCAATGTCAGAAGATATTGTCTACTTGATGATAAAGATATAATCATCATATAGTGGTCAGTTTCACTGCTGTCATCCAGAGTCTATTCTTTTGACACGCAAACATTTTGTACTATTAATTATAACAAACCTCATATAATCTGCATTGTCCACTAATGCATCTAATGCACTAATGTATTGTTTTATGTGAATGATTAGGCAGGATGATTTTCAGATCATGTTGAAGAAAAAAACTCTAGGCAACAACATCCATTAGTCAAAAGTCTTGTGGACGCATATTTAGTATGTGTTTTGTGGCCTTATTTCAGAAACTTTTTTTTTTTCAATAACCATGCATAAACATTATTCCTCAAAAATACAAACATGAACATACATGTTGCTTACATATATGGTAGCCCTGTTTGTGTTGAATATAGTGTAGTTTCACCTGTGCCATTAATATGTTTATAAGCAACTGAAAAAAGCACAACTGTCACAACATGTCAAAACATCTCAAGGACCCCACCCCACTCTTTTTCGAAGGACATCCTGGGGTTTTTAATGACCACAGAGAGTCAGGACCTCGGTTTAATGTATCATCAGAAGCATGTTGCTTTTTGACTGCATAGTGTCCCCATCACTATACTGGGACATTAGGACCACACTTACCAAAGGGTGAATAGTGCCCCCTGCTGGCCTCACTAACACCTCTTCCAGCAGCAACCTAATTTTTCAGGAGGTCTCCCATCCAGGTACTGACCATGATCAACACTGCTTTTGCTTCAGTGGGCAACCACACAACTCTACAGAGTCTCCAGAGTTAAATGGAACTCTACTCAGTGTACATATGGTCCCACTCTAAAGAGAGATAATTCGCAATTATAATAATTCAAGATAATTCGAGAGTAATTCCGAATCAGAGTTAAAGGGCTGATGAACTGAGAAATCTAATTTTCCTTGAGCTTTTGACATCTAAGAGGTCATCATATTATAAGGATATCCTGTAAGTTTCAGAACTGAAAACGACCTTGTTAGTCCAATAAAAGCTTTTATTGACACCAGCCTCAACAAACGTCTCGTTTTTGAAAGTGTGGAAGTATAAAGTCAGATGACGCTAAAACCCCACCCGCTCATCAACGCCTACTTCAACACAGCCGGTTTAGCCCCGCCCACCGATTCGCGCATTCACGCATAGGTAAACAAAAGCATGTCGTGATGACAAAACCGGAGCGAGCGACCAGCAATAAACATTCCATTGACAAAATGTTGTGCCGTGCCTGACTGTGGAAGAAGACAGTGGCTGCATAAGCTTCCTCTGGATTCCAATATTAGGAATGCCTGGTTAAATTTGTTTTTAATGACATTCCAGCAGATAAGTGTAAAACATTATCCATATGTTCGCTTCATTTCACCGAGGATTGTTTTGTGAACAAGACACAGTTCGAAGGCTGGATTGGCCGACCGATTAGAGAAAAGAACGGTGATGTGCCGTCTATATTGGATCTGACAGGAATTGTGTATCGTTTGATATCTAATAATTATGTGTATGTGTCTACAAGTGTCCGTTGTATTCGAGGTGCTGTTGGTTTATTGTCCTGCGATTTGGGATCGGACTCTGGGTCAAACATGTATGGGCGAATCATTCCGGTTGGCATTTTACAACAGTGGTTTTCAAAACAAATCCCCCCACGTGCACCTCATTATAATATGCAAAACTGTTATCCACTCACAGCAGTGGGCGTTTACTTCCTAGTCTTCAATGCGATATGCCCATAAATCCGAGCATTTTTCAGTAGGCTGAAAACTTGGGATGAAAATAGCCCATAACTTATTAATTTTTATGTTTTTGAATGTAAAAACCAAGCGAACGTCATAAGTTGACATCAGACAACAAAACAAAAACATTTAAAAAGCCAGTTCATGACCCCTTTAAGGTTAATGAGATACATAAGTGATTGATTAAGTGATGATTGATCATTATGTGATGAACACCTGCTGTTAACAGAGAAATCACATAACGAAAGAGAAACACAAAAAATGTTTTCTTTAGTTTGGCAGTTTGTCTCCTAGCATTTTATGCAAGTTTATGGTCTTTATAACAGTATTTACCAAAACACATAATTTGTTGACTGAGAGTAGCCCACAAGAGTTTCTTCAAACTGGGCATAATAGTATAACCATATCCCCTTGCACCCACGATAGTCAAATAAGTCGACGTTTAGGGCACAGAGTCGTGTGGAAAAATAAGGTTTCCCCCAAGAATGCTTTAACTCGTATGAAAAGGTCCTTGCAGATTGGAGAGACCGTCGCTGAGGCTCCTCGCCATCTGACTTTTCAAATCCGATGAGTATTTAAATGATTTGATTCCTCAAAATTAAATGCAGCCAATATTTAAACAGACAATTAAAATGGTCTGGTTGAACAAAGGAGAAGGGATAGGATATGATATATTTATTTAAAGCGGGCCCTTAATCTGTCCTCAGCTCGCCTCTTCAGCAGCAGACTGTCACGATCTGAAGAGAGTGAGAGAGAAAGGGAAGGACCCGTCTCCTCAGCCAGATTGACTCCCAATATGAAAAAAAAAGAAGAAGAAAGAAAAAAGAAATGACACAAAGCACTTTAATGGAGAACTCACAGTGCTTGCACTAGCCATGCTCAAATGCAAATACTAAAAGCAGAGCTCATTGTTCATCAGTAATCTCAGATGAGCCAAGAGCATGGGGGCATGCATTCTCCTAACTGTTTGCCACAAGATGTTCTCTTTTTTCACATTAAGAAATTTCTGCTCACTTACAGCTGCTTACAGCAACTCCAAACAAAGTGGACAGATAGAAGTGTAGCACACACACACACACACACACACACACACACACACACACACACTACAGTTCTCTGAAGAAAAAGAAACCTGAAAGTTCACCTGTTTCACGTCCATTTATAGCTTTTCAATAGTGTGCACTGTAATAATATGGTCATCAGAGTTTACTTAAAACATTATTCTTGGTGTGTTAGCTTCACAACAGGTCAAACAAAGATGTTTTCCATAGCGCTGTCAGCGCAGCACTGAGAGTAGCTTTTATAGCATTTTACCATTATAAAAAAAAAAAAAAAACATTTTGAGTAAATGGAAAGATTACATGAATGTTAAAGGTTCTTAATGGAACAATCAACCTTTTTATGTTTACTATAAAATGCAGCAAAAATTAAATGACTTTAGAACAATTTGGCCTAATATTCAACATCTATGCTTCTCACAGTATTCATAAAGGTTGAATTGGTTTCTTTCTCTCACCTGATTCAGAACATTTTCTCTCATTGAAGGGTCAGTCAAATCATTGATGGAGTTAAACTGCATTTTTACAAATGACCTTTTTAAACAGGGACCTAAACAAACACAGTCATACATGTAAATACATAAAATTTTGAATCAATTACCAATGAACTATTATAATATATTGTAACCAACACATCGACATTTATCAAACATTTCCCTGTTCTTCACTGTGTCTTGTTGACAAATATGACGATGTGAAGACATTATTATTATCTGATATTATAAAGCAATATTAGTATGTACCTTCTCCATAGACCTTCACCTCACAGAGAGTGAGTGTCTTCATGTCTCCAGGAATGATCAGATTCACATAACGTCCCTCCATCCCATCACATGAGTAGTTGTAGGACTCGCCTGCTGGAATAGCAGGAATAACAGCACATCTACAGACAGAGAGGAACAGATGGAAGGAAATGAGATACTGTCTGTATTCAAATTTACATTTGTACTCAACCTCAAGAGTCTCACATGGGATTGTTGTTGCCATTGTTCTCCAAAGAGTTCCCAATGTGAATCTCCGCTCCGTTTATTTGTTCTGCGCAGCAGCAGCTCGTCTGTTAGTGACGACCACTCTACTAACTCTGTCAATGTAACGCAGGTCCAGCCTCCACCACGGGTTAGTCTGATTAAGGGTTGAGGAGCATCCCGTGTACAACTGCTGGAGACCTCCGATCAACGGCCTTTTGAGCAAACCCGTCCCCAGATGTTGAAGACTGTGTAGCAACTCCAGCTACTGCCAGATTTTCTAAAAAAAATGTATGAAAACAAGGCTTTTACATTGATGCACAAAGTTTGTAGCAGAAGTGAAGATTATTAGCGAACAATGACTTGGGGTGAAGTGAGTCATTTCTGAGAGGCATTGGATCAGTTGTTTACTCAGAGGGCATATTTTGCTTTATTTAACGCAAGAGAAGAACTTTTCCGAATGGGGATATTAGTATGGGTGTCTTCTAGCAAGGTTGTGAAACAGAAAAAGCACTAATATTATTGCAGCTCTTAAAGGCTGAGTTTACACTGGCACAAAAAAAAATCTGATCTTTCACACTCATCTGACACAGATCGGAATTTGTTGCACACGTGTAAACACAAAAGTCCGCATGAGATCCATTTATTTATTTGTATTTATTTATTTAATTTCGCATCTGATCTGAGCCATTTCCAAATGTGGTTTTAAATCATATACATATACGATATCTGGACATCCAACCTCCATCTAAACATGCATATCCAATTCCCTTTGAATTCCAAGCTACCACTTGCAGGTGTTGATTATAATTAGGTTAATTTTCTGATAGCCCCATTAAATAATAATAAGGATAAACAATATCTAAAAAGTAGGCATATATAAATATCTAACATCTGACTAATTAAAAATGAAACAAAACTTCAGGACGTCGTCTCTCAGTTTATGAACGTCGGGCAACAACATTGCTAAAAGCCCTGTTGCGTCTCACAATTATTCACTGTTAATATTGCGAACGTGTAGACATTGCCATTGCAGAAATGAAATGTGCCACCGACGTTGCCACAACACGTAGATGTGTTTGCTGGGTTGTGGCCTAGATCTGGCAAACAGGAATGGTCCACTCAAGTACCATCATTCCACGTGGTATTTGGGCCAGATCAGTCATTCCACATGTGCCAAATGTGGCCAGTATCCAGGCCGACACAATGTTACTATCTGGGTACGCTTCCACTAATAAACGTTTAGCAAAACAAAAAATCTCAAGGGAGAATAGGCCAGGATTCTGCTAAAATACTTTATACTTCAAACCAAATCTACGCCCTTGATATGGTATAATTTATTCAATATAATGCTGCAACCTGTCTTTTAAAAAGCATGTTTCATATGTTACAAAAACAGCCTTTTTCCATCTTAGAAACATTAGCCATGTTTCCATCCACTTTCAATCAGAATTATCTGAAGTTTGGTTAAAAAACTCATGCGAATAAAGCTGGTGAAAGTGCGTTTCCATCCAACGGCTTTAAAGCGAATAAAACCTGTACGTAATGACGTCACATGCTGTTTTGCGATCAAATTGGTATATTGAATTGATTTGAGACATTTTAAGGTGTTTCCATTAATTTTCGCACTGAATCGAACAACATTCAAGCAAACTTATTTGCAAACAAAGTTTTGTTAGACAAAACGGATCGCCATCTACCAATAAATGATCAATATTTCACAAGTTGAAGCCTATGCTTATGTGCCGACATATGAATGGGATAATGTATATGCGAGGCGGTTGTTAGCCTGAAGGGGTTGTATTCGCTATAACAACCGCCTCGCTATACATTATCCTGCTTATTACATATAAATTAAACAAATAAATAAATAAATAATTTGACACAATATATTGACTTAAAAACGAGTTTATTGATTTAAAAACGAGTATTGCTTCTGCTAAAGAAAATAGTCTGTTTCGTCTCTGAACTGCGTCCATGGCAACGGTGTGTTAGTTAGCAGCGCCGCAGTCTGTTAACCAGAAATAACAGACCACATTCTACATTAGAACTAAACCAAGCTACGTAAAAACAAGCAAAACGGTAACACTTTACAATACGGGTTCACTAATATGCATTAATTCATCCTTAACTAATGCACAGATAATCATGTAGTTAATGTGTAACTCAACCATTAATTAATGATTACTTCATAAGCAACTAATAAAGAGTCTATATGATTAATAGATTAAGTAATACACAAATTGCTATTAATTCAATGTGTCATTGTGTATTAATTCCTTAATAACATATTTTATTAACTAATAGTGTACATTAATTTGTTAATTACCACAATTAGTCAAAGCTTTGCACTTCAACTTCCAGTTGTCTGCTTTAATTAATCATTAGCTAATGATTTGCAACAGTATCATTATGTTATGACTTTACTTGTTGAGGCACATCATTATTAACTAGTCATTTAGTAATTGTAGTAATTTGCACATGAATTTGCACTAACAATTAAGTAATTAATGATGTATTAATGCATATTAGTGTACTTGTCATATTATCTGGAAGTTGAAATACAAAGCTTTGGCTCATTCTGGTAATTAACATATTAATTAACACCTATTTAGTTAAAAACATTAATTATTATGGAATTAATCCACAATTACCTATTTAATTCATTACAATTCATGTATGAACTAATACATTAACCTTACATACTCTTAATTAGTTCCTAATGTGGTAATCATTAATGAATAGCTTAAATAATCATTAGTTACACATTAATTCAGTATTATCTGTGCATTAGTTAAGTATGAATTAATGCTTATTAGTGCACACAGTATTGTAAAGTGTTACCAGCAAAACTAACCTAAGAAAACAACGACACTATAAACATTGCTATGATGATGCCGATGCACATAAATGCCCGAACGACAGCGGAGGTGACTGTGGTGTGGGAACGACATACAGCGCTCCATCAGATCTGGGAGATCCTGGTTCTGAGACACTTCACGGAAACCCTTTGGTTGAAGCATTTTTTTACTTTGTCCACTTACATCCGTCTTTGTTGACATCCGCCATGTGTGCGCAAACAGACTGGCCGAAAGTGAACTTGCCTTCTGACGTGTTGCAACCATAAAAGGGCCTAAAACTTAATCGCTAACTTATTCGGTAAATAACATTTCCATCAGCTTTTATCGCATTAGCCGTATATAGAGCAAGAGAAAATCCGATGAGACCGATCGTATTTCATTTGAGTCGATATTCATGAAATTTCATGGAATTTTACTGTTTCCATTTTTTCATTCGATATAGCTTAATTCGGATAAAAACGTGTCGATGGAAACATGGCTATTGCTAAGCTACGTAACATGCTATCTGTCTCTGATGCAGAAAAGTTAGTTCATGCATTCATGACCTTAAGACTATTACTGTAATGCTTTATTAGCTGGTTGTCCTGCATCCTCAAAAAACAAGCTACAGTTAGTCCAAAATGCAGCTGCTAGAGTTCTTACTAGATCAAGAATATATGATCATATAACACAGATTCTATCATCACTTCATTGGTTACCTATAAAGTTCTGTATTAATTACAAGGTATTGCTTTTGACTTATAAAGCTCTAAATGGTTTAGCTCCTGTCTATTTAACAGATCTTCTATCGCCCTACAATCCATACGCGCTTTTCAAGATCACTGAAATTCGAGGCTTCTGGTCATTCCTAGGATATCCAGAGCCACCAAAGGAGGGAGAACATTTTCACATTTAGCTCCAAAGCTCTGGAATGGCCTTCGTGATATTGTTCGTTGCTCAGACTCGCTCTCCCAGTTTAAAACTAGACTAAAGACGCATTTAATTAGCCTGGCATTCATATACATTTTTTATCTTACAGTTACTGTATATTTGGCCTCTAGTTCATAAACGCAAGAGGAGAACTGGCCCCGTTGACTGAGCCTGGGTTCTCTCAAGGTTTTTTTTTTTTTCTCCATTGGATCATCTGATGGAGTTTTAGGACACCGTCGGGTCACTTGATGGAGTTGGCTTGCTCAGTTGGGGATATTCAATTTAAATGACCCATCATACCGTTGATCAGCTTTACCAAACGGTCATTGTCTTTTCCATGAATAAACAAACACTGTTAAAGGGTACCTATTATGGAGTTTGAAAATTGCCCTTCATGTAGTGTGTAACATAGATCTAAGTGAACGAAAACATCCTGCAAAGTTTTAAAAATGAAAGTTCACCGTATACAAAGTCTATTATCTCTCAAATGTAAGAGTCGACTCTGAGTCTCTGATTGAATCGTTCAATGAACGATGCTTTCCTTTGTCTAGTTGGCGTCAACTTGACAAGTTATTTGAATAAGGAAACGCCCACTTATTGCGCTCTGAGACGCCAGGGAAAACCGGAAAACAATCATGTCGACGAGACGCTGTGTTTTGAAGTGCGATGCAAAAGCGAACTTTTTCATCTGCCAGAGAGCATTGAAGACTAAGTGGCTACAGTTCATATATACAAGTCTGCCACACAAGTATAGCCCAAACCTTGTTCTGTGTTCGCGATCATTTTGAAGATGATTGCTTCACAAACCTAAATGCTATAAAGTATGGATTCGCGAGCCGGACTGATACTGAAGGAAGGATGAGTACCGAGTTTATTCCGACATCACTCTGCACAGGGAATACCAATCACAACTTGGCTAGGTCATCTGACCAATCACCGCAGATTAGCGTCACGCAAAGGCGGGTTTTGGAAAAAGGGCTCGCTGAAGCGATTCATATTGAAGTCGGATGAGCAAATCAGGTAAAAATAAATGCATATTATAAGACAACAAAAGGGTTTTTTGTCATTACATGCTTGTAAAACTGTTGTTGGGGACTCCCAGAACAATATTAGGAACATTTTAAATGCCATAATAGGTACCCTTTAAGTTGTCTTGATTGATACTGTGAAGCAGCTTTGATGCAATCTGTATTGTGAAAAGTGCTCTATAAATATATTTTGACTTGACTGTACAACATTGAATTACCTGCCAAATACCCGTAGATTTCAACCTCACAAAGAGTCAGAGTCTTCTGATATTCCAGGAATTTGAATAATCACATGACGTCCGTCCATCCCCATCACATGAGTAGTTGTTGGACTTCGCCTGCTGGAATAGCAGGAATAACAGCACATCTACAGACAGAGAGAAACAGATGGGGATGAAGATAATAATCTTCAGCATTCACATTAATCCTTCTCATTTGTGCTCAAGCTCTCATGTCTTTCAACCTCATGAGTCTCACATGGGATTGTTGTTGCCGTTGTTCTCCGAAAGAGTTCCCGATGCGGAATCTCCGCTCCGTTTATTTGTTCTGCACAGCAGTCCTTTCTGTTAGTGGCGACCACATTACTAACTCGAGTACACATCAGTGCAGATCCAGCCTCCACCACGGGTTAGTCATGACTAAGGGTTGAGGAGCATCCCGTATTCAACAGCTGGAGACCTCGATTACTGTCAATGGCCTTTTCAGCAAACCAGTCCCCAGATGTTGACAACTGTGTAGCGGCTCCTCTTTTACTGCCCGATTTCCTAGAAAATTTACTCATCTTTATTTTTGACTTCAACTTTTGCCCACTTTCTGTCTTTGAGTGAGCTAATGGTGAAAAAAAAACGTTCCCTTTCTACCGAGCTTGTCAAAACTTCTATCTCTGCTGCAAATATATGTGATATATATCTTTATATCACTCATTAAACGCAAAGCTTCCACAAAGAAAAACAGTTCCTGGCAAGAAGCTTTTGAGCAAAGGCGGGTGGTGGGTGAAAGGCAGAGCCAAGCGGTCATGTTTTCTTAACTGGTTTAAAGTGGCTTTTTTATCACTAATAGACAGAATATTTATAGAAAACGACCCGTACATCAATAAAATAAAATAAATTGACTCACCTAGTCCAAGCCTATCACTTCCATCAATCATTCCGTCGTTTTAAATGTCCGTGTTAAAAGACACGATTCGGCCGTAAAAAAGCTGACTGTTCTATAGCCTATATCCAACTTAGACATGGGAACTTCCTTCATTTTTAATTTGTAGCTAGTCTTTGAATAGTAGTTTAGTACATTTGTTTGCGATCTGATATTCAATAGCTCGACTCTCTATCAGCAGAAGCGGTTCAAACTAATATCATGTGATTTACATCTCTGCACTGTTACTTTTCTGAACACTCACTCGATGGTGATTAGCTAATTCTTTTACCAACAAAGGCATGAGTCTTCGATTCCGGCTATGGATTTGGCTCGCCCTCCCTTTCTCTATCGCCTCAGATTAGCATTTCTCAGCTTCGTGAAAATACAATCAGAGAATTACAAATTCGGAGACATAAAATAAATAACTGGGTACATTAAAGTGTCCTACTCCCATTTTAACCTCAAAATTTTGGCAAGGCTGGGCCTCGATTTCCTCCCTTACAAGTGGAGTCCAAAGAACGGACAATTTAAAGAAAATATTCATTGAAGAAGTTTCATTAAAAATGAGAAATGGCGGAGAGGGAAATAATGTCACGGAACCTAAGAGGAGAAACAACCTCTGATGTGCACAACTCGGCCACCCTGTCAACATGGGAGGGAAATAGTAATATTAGTGAATTCAACCACCTACAAGGGACACACAGGAGCGTGGTTTTTGCGAAAGGAGGCCATAGACCTCAACATTAGTGAACCAAGGACTCCAGACAAAATGAACCTTTGGTCTAACAAAACATTGGTACCTAGTCAACCTTTCTCTGAGATTTTTTCATGGTAATAGGGCTGCAACAAACGATTATTTTGATAATCGATTTAATATCACCGATTATTAGAACGATTAACCGACTAATCATCGATTATTTTGAAGATATTTGGAAGAATGTTTTAATCAAACAGATCTCAATCCCCATTGACTACCATAGTAGGAAAAAATACATACTATGGTAGTCAAAGGGGATTTAGATCTTTTTTATTAAACATTCTTCAAAATATCTTCCTTGTGTTCAGCAGAACAAATAAACACATAAAGGTTTGGGGATAACATGAGGGTGAGTAAATACTGACATAATTTTCATTTTTGGGTGAACTAACCCTTTAAGTTTGAGAATGATTATTCAGCTTTTTCAGTTAGTTAAAACATTGAGTTATACATATTCTTACTATAATATAAAAAAAGAAAATCAGTTCAGCTTTTGAAATAGTGGTTTTAATGAACTTGGAGCCAACTAAACAGGTCATTCTCTTTAAGTTTAATTCAAATCACACACAAATGCTCTCTAAGCATTGTTTAATAAGCCCACTGCTTTTCAGTAGAACTGAAACAGAAAAAGGGTACATTACTTCAGGACACAAAAAGGGTAAAATGTTAATCTGCAAACCATTATTAAAGATATAAAATTACAATAGTTTTTTACATGAAATTGACTGACAGAGATGTTCTCATTCACCTTTAATTTACAGAATGAAAAGAAAAAGTAACTGCCATGATATTATTCCTAACATCTCCTTTTGTAAGTCTTCATGATTATGGAACAAAATACAGGCGAGTGATATGACTGTAATACCTAATAGTGTTACAATAATAAAAACAGCACTGACTCCTAAGCTCAATCAAGCTTTATTCTATGCAAAACAAATCATCATATTACTGTAATTATATTATTATTAATGATAGTATTACTATTAGTAGTACTGCATGATCTAATAAAGAGATTTACCTCTAGTTTAGTTAGCTCCAGCTGTCAGAACACTTGATTCTCACCGGCTCCTCTTGTGTAAAGGATGTTTCCTCTCTTAAGTGCTCCAACATGCATGTTGTGCTCCCGTGAAAAGCAAGTTTTGCCTTGCATGTATTGCACATGACAGCAATGTTGGTTTTAAGTTTTGTAAAACTTTGCCAAACCTTGCTAGTTCGGATTCATTTGCACTCGTCATAATTCACGCTGTTTTTTCCTTTTACCACACTTGCATTTGTAAAGGGCTGCAGTTTACACTCTAGCTCCAAAAGCCGTCAGCGGTCAAACTCAATATTGCACGCCCCTTAGCATTAGGTCACGTGAGATCAGACGACTACTCGACAGACAAAGATATTTGTCGACAATTTTTACTGTTGAACGTTGTACAGCAAATGTCGACTTATCGTTGCAGCCCTACATGGTAATCGAATGTAAGAGTTTTATCTCGAAAATATAATGCTCGTGTATACGGCATTGAGTAAGCCAAAAGAAACGCTTGTTTATACCACTAACAAGGCTCAGAATAGCCCCACACTAAACACAGTAACATAAATTAGGGTCCAGTATCCCGACAAAGGCAGAAGCATAAAAACTTTATAAGTGTTGCAGACTGTTTCCATAAGAAAGATACTTTATCAAGACAAGCTCGTCGATTCGATTGTGTTTGACTCTCTCGTATTGAGTAATATCGTTACGCTCGCGGGAACACATGTGAGATTTACCATTACTGGAAAATTATGCTGTTACCCAACACCGTTACTTTTTAGCAAGTCATGCCGAACACACTCAAAAAAATGATTCATTGGATGAACTCAATTAAGTTGTGGGCAGGATTTCCATCCAATAAATATATGTAGTCCCAACTCAAACTGAGTACATCCATTCAACAGAATGTAAATCAGTTAGCCTAACTCATTTTTATCAAATAGATGCAAAAGAATATAAACGAGTGAGGCTAACTCATTTTTATCAAATACTTACAACAGTATGTAATTGAGTTCTCCTAACTATCTTTTACCAAATACAGCTGAAATAAAATAATTACATTAACTAAATGAAATTGATTTACATTTGACCAACTCAAACTTACTTAATTATTGGAAATTATCATTAATTAAATATATATAAATCATTTTTCATTTGATCCATTAACATACACATGAGACAAAACTGTTTTTATTTTTATTTTATTTTTTATTGAAATACATTTACATTTGAACTTCATTTCCTTAGAGCCCCTCCACTCAAAAAATGTTTTTTTTTTCCTGTTGGATGTTTGAGTTTCACCGTGCTGAATGATGCAAAATAGAATGAACTTGACTCCACAACTCCAACGTCCTCAGGCTCCTGATCACCATCACTTCCGGTCACATAAATCCCCATGACTGTGGTTGCTAGGTCCCTTTCTGCATCCTCTGTCGCCGATGCCTGAACACCACAAACACAGAAAACACGGCAAGTGTTTAATAAAGATGGACAGAGAAATAAGGTGACATAAAGTGATGCAGGGCTCCACAGGTGATGGCGTCAGACACAAAAATACATATAGAAAAGCATTTGTCCATTTTCAACAGCACAACTTCATCCCCTAGGCCAACAGAACTGTAAACAACCTCCCCACTCCAAGCACACACACTCACCCCTAAATTCAAAAAACATGTACGATCACATGTCTACAGCAGTACATAAGAACACCTCTGTAGGGCTGCTTAGGGCTGGGCGATTTGGCCTAAAAAAATCCCAGATTTTTTTCACAAAAATATCCGATTTAAAACGATTTTTTTCTCTCCCTACTTAAAATCAATCTGTAGACGACAAAGAAATTGTTCAAAACAAGTTAACTTTATTCCCTTCTGGGATATTATCTGGATTAAAGTGCAATCAGAAACAACAAGCCCAAAAGACAAGAGGGCAGGCCCTGTCATCGTAAATAGTGTAAATATAACATAAAATGGGTGGATTGGGGGACGTGTAAAAAAGAAAAGAAAACTTGCATCCCAATGTTTATTGTGATTGTCAAAGTATTTAGTAACTGAACAATTTTATCAAGTTTATTAACTATGTAAACACAATGTTTACATGGTACAAAGACTGGTATGCTACTGTTTTTATTATTGCTTAATACAAATTTCACAATTTCATTTTAATTCAATTCTTGTGATTTGATTCGGATATTGATTCAATATCAATTTCTTTGGGTAAATATTAGGTACAGTAGATAGCCTACCTTAATGTGTTATGTTAATTGTTCTCCAAAAATAAATCACTTAATGCTATAATACAGAGAGACCCTGTCAGCCTGTATTAGGTTTAAAGGTTAAAACCAACTCAAATTAAATATAATGTGTTTTTATAACAACAAACAACGTTATAATATTTTAATGATACAGGTAAAAATATAATAAATGTGTAATAGTTATCATATTTAGCAAAATACTCCTCTCTATAGTAATTATTTTAAGTCCAACTAACATGCGTGCTATGGGTAATTGAAGGGCGTTCCTGAGGTAAATGTAACGTTACGTGACATGTTGTTCTCCAGCTGTTTTATGGACATCTTTACGCGGTTGAAAAACACTGATCGATCAATTTTATTACATTACGGTAAGTTAGTAGTAAAGAGTAACAGATGATCGGTTCACGTAACGCTTGAACTGAGATCTGTCAGCGATCTTTCATGTCACATTTACAAGCGCCAAAACGGTGTTTATTGTTTGAATTTTGTAATAAAATTGACAGAATCTGATGAGAATAGGCTATGTTTCATATGAATAGTAGCCTAACTTTTCTCTCCGTGAGAAAATGCATGTGTGCATGAGAGCAAGTAAAAGTGACAATTGCGTCTCGGTCTCTCACAGTGTTCATTTGCCATGTTGTTTGTGTATCTCTATCTTGACAAGCGCTGAGCCCAGTCCGAACCACGGGAGCTCAGATGGGCGCGTCAGAGGTTGTTAAAGAGAAAAGTGATTTTCACTAAAAAAAAAAAATAAAATCGACGTAAACTACACATTCAAGTTAATCGATAAAATCGATTTTATCGCCCAGCCCTAGGCTCTGGCAATATAAATAGTGTGTCATGGGAGACGTAAGGGAGTAACAGTTCAACACTACATGACAAACATATTGTGATGAATTTACCAGATATTCTTTAAAGATGGTGTCTGGATCTTCATTGAGGTAGATGATGCATCTCAGGATACACTCCCTCCTGGTGTTGATGTCACGCTGAAGCAGGGTTGAAAAATGAGACACAATTTAGCCAAATGTGGTTGTTCTGGTGACACAGGGAAGGAGCAGGTTGTCTAATTTAGATTAGAGGATAATTTCAGTCTGAACAGGATGCCTAACCCCTAAATGCCCCCAACAAGCAAGTCGGTAGTTTTCTTGCATGTTTTATATTGGTGTGTGAGTGGATGAACCAAATAATCTGTGTATGTACATGGATAGAAATAACTGCCCCTTAAGTTCCCATGAACCTGCCTAAAAGGAATGTTAGTCTTATACCTACCATTTTTAGGAGGTTGCTGCAAACTGCTTTTCAACTTAAACTGCAGAAGATGAGATGCTTAACCCTTGTGTTATGTTGGATTTCTGTGTACACCCCTTATGGTTCGGGTCAAATTGACCCTAATTGGATTCAATACAATTCCTCAAAAATTACACTATGAAAACCAACAAAGATTCAGGTTCAAACTGTAAACTTTTAATATCAAAATTTTTCAAATATTCCAAAAAATATATATCTGAAGATATGATTTAATGAACATGTGTTTTAACCATTTTTTAAAAATGTTTTGTTTTGACAAAATTTGAAAATGAACAATATGCTGACTTGTTTTGCATATTTTTTTAATATTTTTTTGTGCATAGAACATAATAATTGAACAATTAAATGTAGCTGTATAATGAAACAAACTTAACTCATTAAAAATAAATTCAAGAAGTCAAAAAGTTGCATAAAAATGAGAGCTTATTTTACTATCTGTGTCTGTCAAAGATTTTCATTTGTAATTTGCAATCTAATTCTGAACACCATGATTTAGCTTTTTTCAAGTTTGGTTAGGGTTAGAGCACTTTTAGATACACTTACACTTTAGAACTGGAGTTTATGCCCTGACATACATAAAATAAATGTTTTTATTTTGTGTCTGTACAGTTGCTTTTGAATAGCTGCCTATGAGGGTCAAACTGACCCGCGAACATCACAAACGTAATAGTAATTTAGTTTGTATATGTCAAAAAACACCAGCATGTTGAAACTTTGCATGCATGTTCATGATGATAAATTAGAAAAAGTCACAAAATATCAAGAAAAAAAAACAAAGGGTTAATATTAAAATTTCAGGTAGCTTGAAAAAATAAATGAAAGGTAATTTTTACCATCTGTGGCTGAAACAATATTTTTCTGTATTGAAATAAGTGTGGAAAAGCAATTTTTTTAGCTTCATAAGGTAGTAAAAAAATAAAATAACAAAATATAACCACTAAATGTTATTATTTTGGGTCGGTACAGTTGCATTAGAGCGTTAAAATATGCGGGTCAAATTGACCCATGAACATCACGAACGTAATAGTAATTATGTTTGTATATGTCAAAAAACACCAGCATGTTGAAACTTTGCATGCATGTTCATGAGGATAAATGAGAAAAAGTCACAAAATATCAAGAAAAAATATATGGGTTAACCAGTATTTCCAACAACTAGAAAATCTAAGCGGGTCAAATTGGCTCCCAGTAACATAACACAAGGGATATATTAGAGGTGTGAGCAATGAGAGCAAATGCTCAGGCAATGTAACCAAATAAAAGTAATTATTAATAGTCAAACACGTTAATACATTGGTTAATATTGTAGGTTGAACTGAAGTAGAGCACCTATTAATATGAATGATTTTTAAGTTAACATGCAATACAGATACAGATTTAACTAACTTTACAGTGACTTTAAAAAATCTTTAAATTAAATCAAACCACTTTTCCTAAAGTAAAACAGTCTTCTTTTCAATTAATGATATATGCATTATTTAGAACTACTTGCATACATTATTCTTTTAAGCAAACATATTTATTTGTATGAATTAAATATAATTAATCCTTAAAGCTATAACAAACAGTGAATGGTTTTCTTTTTTGTTGCTTGATCACTATTAAGGACAAACATCGGATCATGTCCAATGACATGCTGATCCAATTGCACTGATGCACAGCCGATACACTCACAACTGTTTAAGACATAGTTAACTTGAATACTGTCCAAAACGGACATTTAGCTGCTAGACATAATGTTGTGTATTATGTCCATTCAGACACGAAAGAGAGCTCAGAAAGAGAGCTATGTGCGCTCAGAAAACCGTAATGAATAGAGCTCTTTTTTGCGTCGTCACTCTTGTTCAGATCTATATGTCTGCTCTACTGAAATGTGCGCATCTAGCACTGACGCAGGACATCAGTTCTGACTGAATCGCTTCCCAAATAGTCACTATTTAACATTTTCGTCATTTATATTAGTTGAAAATGTCAAAAGATTTTCGTCATAGTTTTTGTCATTCAAAACTAGGTTTTGGAGGTCTCGTTTTCGTCTGTGAAAAAATGTCGTTGACGAAAATAATATAACACTGGCCGCATATATAACATGGCGGAAAACAACGCATAACATTACACTGTCGGGCTTTGGACTTTGGACCTTGGCTGCTAACACTTGTCGCGACCATATTAGACACACACACAAAAGAAATTCGGCATCTCTGTCCGAAATTGCGGCGATGAAGAGTAGTTAACATATAAATTAACCAAAGCAGTCAACGTGACTAACCTTAAAGTACAAAAGTAGCACTAGCTAACCACCAAAGTTAACGTTAGCAAGCAATTCCCCTCAGCTTTGTTGAAGAGTGAAATTAGGCTCGCTTAACGTTAAGTTAACTGTTGCACACATTTCGGCCAATATTACTGTATTAATGATAATTGACAGTATACTTTCTAATCAACAAATGAATACTTACCAAGTAGTAGATATTCGCCTTTTTATGTAGTCTCGTCCACCTTCTGCCTTGGCGTTGCACTGAGAGAATGAGACGAGATGGACGAAAAGAGTGCGCTGTCCCGCACATGCGCAAAGGGCGGTCCCGTATGAAACTTTTTTTTGGCGATCCAACGTAAATCAATCTCATAGGTGGAGCTATTAATACATTTTTAGTTAAACCACATATATATATATACATATGATCTTAAATAGATATATTTACATAAAGCAAATTATTTTAAAATGTGTCACCTCTAAGAAGGGCTTGAATCATTTTTTTGAGTGCGCCTTCACTGACCAATCAGGTTCAATAATTTCAGAGAGCTGTGGAATAAAAATGATTTACTACTTTCAAATTTTGAGTGCTATACAACAATGAATTACCTGCCAAATCCCCATAGACTCCAGCTTCAGAAAGACTAAGAATCTTCAGGTTTTCCAGGAATATGAACAACCATGTAACGTCCCACCATCCCGCCGCATGAGAAAGTGGCCGTCAGCGGCTGGCCGCGAGACTAGAAATTACACCACATCTAGAGAGATAATCAGTTATCAGTTTCTGTTCATCCGCAGCCACATTCATCAACACAGTCAAAGGAAGCCTCACATGGTGTTGTTGTAAATGTCAGGGAAGTTCCGCTACACGAATCACAGCTCCGTTTATCCTCCAAGAATGGCTGATTCTGTTCAGTGATGGTCACTCTGTTCACGCTGTATACCTTCAGTAGATCCACTCTCCACCACGGGTCGGTTCTCTGTGTTAGTGTGAGTCCAGGTGCCGATCAAACCATCAAGCGCAAGTTCAGGGATACAGGGTTCATACAATGATGACTGAGTAGTTTTGCCCCAAAGTGCTGCATTCTCTGGAAAAGTTTTCAAACAGTTTTGTCAAACAGAAAAAAATAAAAATAAAAGGTTAAAAAAGAATGGTTCTTACCTTCTTGACCATTTGCCCCTTCCACAAACAATACAAACCCTGTGGAATCATATTCAAGTGAGTGTCAGAGAACCAGAATTTGTTGAATCACATTGTGAAATTGTATTTCTAATTTATTTTTAATTTAAATTTAAATTTTTGCAATTTCTGAATTTTTACAGTCTTAAGTTTTGAATGATATGTGATATGTTTTATCTTTGTTTTTCCACATGTATGCATGACATGAGGACTCTAATGCAAACAAAATCTACCTTCGGGTACAAATAACGTAACTTGAGATTTTTAATTTACTTTGATGTCACTAACACAAAATAGTCCGAATGATAATTGAAACATAAAACATTGATCTGTATAATGATCATGATAAAGGAACTACTGACACACTAAAAAAATAATCTGCAAATAACAGTTTAAATTTAACGTCAGACAAAAACACATTTCTGTGGAATCACTACCTGACAAACACTATAATCAAGTCGGCTGTCAAACTATACATACACAAATGAGCATCTATTCAACATAAGTTGGTTAGTATCTGAAAATAAACTGAGAGAATATCATTTTAGAGACAGTAAGAAAAAGCAACGCTTCAAACGATTTGTGAAGATGAAGAACTTCATAATTTATTCGTTACATTGATCGAAAGTGACAGTGAATACATTTGTAATGTTACACCAATTCTATTTCAAATAAATGCAGTTTCTTTGAACTTTCTATTCAAACTCTGAAAAAATGTGTATGACTATATCCACAACTGTTTCAGCATTGTATATAATAATCATATGTTTCTTAAGACAGTCATCATATTAGAGTGATTCTGAAGGATCATGTGACACTGAAGACTGGAGTTATGATGCTGAAAATATCAGCTTTGACTCACAGAAATATTTTACAGTTACTATACAGTATATTCACATGTGTAATACTATTTCAAAATATTACTGTTTACACTATTTTTTGATAAAATAAATGCAGCCTTGGTAGAGCAGAAGATACTTCTTTCAAAAACATGAAAAGTCTACAGACGCCAGACCTCTAACCAGTAAAATGTAAACGCTGAGAAACATTGAATTTTGTAATGTAAACCATGATAAAACAAAATGTGGGTTTAAAAAAATGACTTCATTATACAAAAGATTCAATGGATGAAACAACAACTGATCTAGAATATTTGTTTGGAAAAATGTCAATACTTTACAATGTGCTATAAATCCAGCAGTAAAGCAAATGAGTGTAAAGTAAACTACAAATCTACATCCTGAGTAAAATAGCAGATGCATGAATGTTGTACTTTACCCAGTAAGATCCACAGGCACTTGAAGAGCTTCTTCATGGTTGATTAAAGGCGTTACGTCTTTCTTTTAGGGATGGAGAGTGTTAGTTTTATGTTTTATGGAGGACAACCCATTTAAATTTGCATATTCATGATCATCCTGTGTCTCCTCTCTCCATCTCCATAATTTTGAAACACAGGAGAATATAGTTACACGTTTTTAAGTTGATCATAAAAAAAAAATTTCAAAAAGGAGACTTAGATAGGCAAAAAAGTCACGAACTGATGATCATCATGATCATTGTGTTCAGCACAGATGTTCACGGTGTTTTCTGCTGTGTACAGATGCCATTAAGTTTACACAAACAAATAAGCTTCAAATAAAGCCATCTGGACTTTAATCCTGGGACTCCCGCCACTGAAAGTTGATCATGTAACTTCTATCGCTGCACTAAAAAAATATGGGCTGAATGTGCACAAATAACACCAGCAGTGTTATTTATGTTACAGATGAGTTTTATTTATTTTATTTTAATTTTTTTTTTTTCACAGGAGATGCCATATATGCATTTTGGTTTTACCAAATAACCTTTCAGTGATCAGTTCTTAAAAGAGCATTTTTTTTTCTTCAGTATGAAGAACATTTTAATAATCTAAATAACCTTTTTCCACTATAAAATGACAATTTTTACATCATACCTAGGTTAATATTTTTATTTAAACTTAAATTCTGTTAAAACTGGCAAAATACAGTGTAACCAATGTTTACACAAAAGCTATCAAAAACTGGAAAAAAATAACAACCAAAAAATTCCCAACAGGCATTAGGGTAGAAAACGTCTTGGGTTGTGACTGTAACCCATGGAACGAGAAGCTGCGTCGAGAGATCGTAACACAGTCTCATCCTAATTCGTCATATAACTGACGTTTTGGGACGTCTTTTGACCATTCGTCAATCTACGACTTTTTAGGGCCCCTTAAACGTCAGTAGATGGCGATCCAGGGTCGTCATACAACTGACGCTTTACCTTTAACGTCAGTTAGGTGACGAGTTGGGTTTAGGGTTAGGTTTAGGTATGGGGTAGAGTTCAGGATCCTATATCAGTCATCATCCGGCGTTTAAGGGGGCCCTAAAAAGTCGTATATTGACGAAATGGTCAAAAGACGTCCCGAAACGTGCAGTTATATGACGAAATGGGATGAGACTGCGCGTCGGAGTGGACACATTGGGGGAACGCCTTCAGCGTGACGCATCTGGAGCCTGTGTGGAACTAGTCCAATCTTGATTGGTGTTGCGTCACGTCACCCGCGACATCGCATGTGATGGGGAAGGGCACCGGAAACATAACAGCGTTCAGCTTCTTGATTGAGTACTCGAGCAAGTTTCTTCTCAGGGGCGCCAGGAGTGTGGTTCGAGGGACGCACCGTACTCTCACCGGAGGGTTAGCGTACAGTTCGTGACCCGATCACGTCCCCTTCGAGCAGAACTCGGCACTGCGTCGAGAACATGGGGGCAACGGAGACGACCATTTGAATGGTCAGTATTTGAGGGCGGCTGCTGCATGACGCTGGGACTATGGGCTTTGGCTTCGAATTTTTAGAAATTATTCTCTAATCGGTTGCATATTACTGTCATTGAGATTTGTCCCTCAAATGGAATACTCCCCAGTCCCCTTTTGTCTTCGCTCTCTCAGAATATTTAGCACATGTTCGCCAAAATGACTCATTATCTCATTGGGAATGTACTGAGCACCGGTGCGTCCACACTATAATTGATGTTGCCAGCCGCTGAAAGCTTGACAGGCGTAGCAACAGGAACTAGGGAGGGCTGGGGCTTCAGCGGAAGGGTCAATCACAACTTTATTTATTTTAAATTGTTATAAAAGCTTCAACTTACTTTGAGTTAAACTTATGGGCTCCATGCGAACGGATCTATTCATCCTTTAGCGTCATATATAGCGCTATATGACAAAGTCGCAGCTATACTACGCACATGTGACATCACGTCATCGTTAATATAACATGAACCCAAGCGCTGTTATGGATCCAATAGGTCCTTCACGTGATGTGGAGCTACCTAGGTCCCACGGGGAAGCCTAACCATATCAGCGCGTGTTATAATGAGCAATCACAAATCCATGTGCATAGTCTATTAGCGCCATTTTTGTGGTATTCCACCAGTGTATATATGATAACATAGTGATATATGCGTTGGATAGTGCCGTAGTTTAGCGCCGTTTTGTCATATAGCGCGTTCTGTGGACGCTGGAGGATGAGAGAAGGGCTCCTCCATCATAGGCAAGGGTGAATATATTAAACAACCACTAATCTAGAATATTTCAGTAAGATTATTTTTTTTTACAATATGCTATGAATCCACTTGCGCGTAGAGGCTGCATACACTCCTTGAATCCTCAATACCTTGTTTGTAACACTTTACAATAAGGTTCAATTGCGTTTAACATTATTTACTGATATGGGATTATAGCAATCTTCTTCATCTTTGGATAAAGGGTCTGCTAAATGACTAAATGTAACTAGTTATCATGAAGCAAGAATGAACAATACTTCTTAGCATTTATTAATCTTAGGTCAGATGACTTTCAACATTTACCTGACTCATTATGAAAATCAAAGGTTGTATTTGTTAAATCCAGTGGTGCTGGTGGATTTCCATGGGAAAATTCAGAGCATACGTCATATGCCGTCGAGTTCGTCACATCTGCACACATAAAGAAAAAGGAGTCTCGGAGTGTAAGCTATAACTGGTCGTGCTGAGGCATGTTGGAGGTGGATGTTGGAGATGCCTTTTCTCACAGAACTTGATATGATTACAACGTACCAATTTGATGGCGATCCAGAAAAAGGTCTGCAACGGACAATCAGCCAGTTAGAGCGGCTGCAACTTGAGGTGGGGTGGCTACAGAAAAAAAAAAAAGACAGTGGCCCAGGCGTAAACTAGGTTTAATATTTGGAAGGACATTACATGTAGTCCTGCAATGCTGATGTTGTTAACATTACAACATTACATACAATTTGAGAACAAAGTAATTTGCACGATTTGACGCGTCTCATGATAAGCAATCGTTAGATTTAATCAGTGCGATTTATGAATGCTTTTTTCCCTTAATTGGTCAAAAGTGACAAAAGTGAATGTCACTTACTTGTTCAGATTACATTTTCCAGTAAAAATTCGTATGTTGGTCATACTTCCAAAAAGTATAATTTGTGATAGTTAATGACAGTATCCACACTGACACCCACACATTCTCCTCAAAGCATTGGATTCATCTGCTCCAAGCACTCACGTAAAGTTAATTTCTTAATAACTGCAATTGCAGATTTCGAACAGAGATGGCAAAGAGGAAAAACTGCAGACTGTAGCTTTAATTATTGCTTCGTTTTGATCCATTTTCCTGGAAAATTTATTTAATTTTTTATTTTCATTTTTAATTTGTTATTTTGTTTTAAGCAGATAAAAATGGTGCTTATCAATCTTGAATGACATGGGAATAAAATTATATGACATTATTTTTAGTAGTAAAAATTTGGGCGCTTTTGCTCAGCTTCTGGGATGGAAATCACCATCTCAATCTGGCAACACTGTGCACCATTACAATTACTTTTAGGCAACTAGTATCTTGCATTGCACTAAAATGCGTTCATTCTCTATGGGCATATATGTGGCTGAAACAGTTAGCCTAATGCATCCCAAATTTTTCAATATTAACATTTTAATATAACATTATAGTCATTATGGCCTTTTTTATTTTTTATTTTTTAGGAGGTAGGGTAGTGCACTATAGGCCACTGTGGCGTGGCTCTAAGCTTTTGTCCCTAATGGCATTTTTTTCCCTTAAATTACTTTTACTTCAATACTTAAAGTAGTTTTGAAACCAGTACTTTTACACTTTTACTTTAATAAAAAGCTTGAGTTGATACTTCAACTTCTAAGTCTTTTTAAACCCTAGTATCTTTACTTTTACCTGAGTAACGAATGTGGATACTTTTGACCTCTGTTCTCAACAAAAGCACATGTAGTGCATCTGTGATTTATAAATGGCCATATTATTTCTAAAAGCCACACCTTTTAAGCAAATGAGTAATTTGCATAAAACTTATTGAAGAAGAGATGCATTTACATATTAAAACAACATTGGCACAATCAACATTGAAATCAGAAAACAGAGAATCAATTGTGTGTTACGTGAGTTGTTAGTGTGACATACATTTTTAGTCACTCATTCAACAGAATAATTAGTTGCTCATTTTTGAAATGGTTAGTTACAAGTGGTTAGCACTCTGGATCAAACTTCTTGTTAGTTGTCCTTTTGAGAGAAGATTTGGTCCCACTTCATGTACTTACATTGAAATGAGTGATTTGATACAATGGACTTAATGTGTACATGCATGTTTTTACATTGTACTTATATTTTGAAAATACCTGCATGTAATTTGAGGGGCCGGAGGCAGAGCCCTCAGATATCCGCAGGGATATGTAAGGGACAGAGTGGGGTAAGAGCATTAATAACTTCAACACATTGTTTTTTCCATACTTAATTGCACAAAAAGTGCTGGAATATGTAAAAAAAAAATCAAAGCGTTTCGAATGGATGACATCATTCCTGTCAAACTCTCTTGAAGAAGAAGTGAAATTGGACAAAATGTCCCATCATACAGGATACTTATGCAAATGTGGATGAGCATTAGTCTCTCGGCCCATTTCAGATGCAAAAGGTGTTCATTTGTAAAGCAAACACTGTCGTGACTCTGATATCATTGAAATTCTTGAAAGCACTATGACATTTTGTACTTTTTTGTTTGTTTTGGCACAGATGTCATGCCTGAGGTGATTTATGTAGGAAAAGTCTTGGACATCAATTGCAATCGACCATTTGGCGCTGCTACTTAAAGCTATAGTATACGATTTTAAAAATCGGTTGAGAAAGCCTGAGACGGTAGGGAAGTTAAAAAAACTCATCCCACCCCTTCCACACACCCCTCCCCTCAGTGGCCTCTGGCAATAACTTCAGCTGTGAGCT
>JAQIUQ010007077.1:32500-104038 GCA_030378365.1 Hybognathus amarus
CTGAAGGCATGAGAACAGTGTCATTGCATGAGTCTCACGCAGAGAGCCTGATATCTGGCAGCAGTTTTATGGTAACAAATTTTAAACTTGAAATATAAGTGTCAAGAGGCCAACTGAAAGCAAACACTGATCTCCATAACGGTGACTTACAATTTGTGATTTTGTCCTTCAGTGATTCTGCTTGTTAACATCAGGTGTCTTCAATTAATGCTCAATCATCACTAAATTAATCACTTAATTATCTCATTAAAGCCACACTGTGGAACTCTTCAACCTTTATAATATATTACCAAAACCGATTGAGAAGGTACATCGACTTACAATAGGTTGAATGACATGTCTGCCGTAGCCTGAAGGTGTCTGTATCGCTTTTACTAGCACTTTGTAACTTCGGGTTTCGGGTAGGAACCCGAGCACAAAAAGAACTACAAAATTCGACCGCTTTCCGGCATACGTCACTTCCCCCACCACCCCAAACTTCCTCAGATTCTGACGTTAGTGCTCAACTCGCGTTTGATTGCCGTCTGTATGTTTTCGTCATGGCCGAACAACAGCTACAAGCAAGAAGGCAACGGTTTTATCAGAGGAAACTAAAAAAAGAAAAGGGGAGAGTGACAAATTAAAAGCCAGGACGAGGATTAACACATTGGTCTAGCTTTCGCTTCGCTCGCTGGCGTGAGCTAAAGGAGGAGGAGGGGTGCTCGACCGATACGGACGCTTGCCTGAACACAAATGCCGTTTCCAAGGTAACCCAGATAAATTCATATAAGCAGTGTAGTATTTTCTGGTATTCCGGCCGCAGCCGATGGTGTTATGAGTGTAATAAAATGCCCACAGCCCAGTGTTCATTTCTACACACAAACACAGCCCGCATCAGTGCAGGGCTCGCACTAATAAAATCGCCTCATGTCAAATGTAACGTTACATTAAATGTAGTGAACGTGCCCATGACTCAGTAGTACCCACAGACACTAACGTTACACACCACATTTCCCACGGTTTCTGTAAAAATAAACCAACACACATACAGTCAGCTCAGACCGACGATGTTTTCAGTGCAGTGAATGCGCCCGCTGTCCCACGTCCACATTCACTCACAGACATGATAAGCTCCACGGGGCTTCACCCCGCTCGCTCTCTCTCAGTCGACTGCTATAAGGGAATCGAGCGCGGCAAGGCTGCCCGCCTCAAACACTGCAAGCACACACAATCTAAAGACATGGGAGGCTGACCGGTTAACTGTTTGTTGACTTTAATTTGCGACAGTGTTGCGGCGCTTGTGGCCTCTAGGGACGCTAGAAGTGAAAGTTACAGGTCGAGCGCCATCTAGTGGCCAAGAAAGTTCTGCAGTGTGCCTTTAACTCTAACACTGCTTCAGTGTTCATTTAACACTCAGCTCAGAGTTTGATTGGATGGCTTAAAATGACTTCCATGATGTTGAAGTTACATGAACAAATTATGTTTTTTAACAAAACCAAGTTATGTGGTTTACATGAAAAAGTTAAGTAAAGCCAACACATCATTTTTTGAGTGTACTGTCACACCCTGCTCTTTCTCAACCTCTTCTTCCTATCCCTCTCTAATAGTTTCCATCTATTGTCCATGTTGACTTACAACATTCAGTTCCCCCGTGTCACCTATGCTCCTGAACTGACTCATATTTCATAGTTGTCTTTATCACGTCATTAGAAATGAGTGTGAACAATTTTGAATTGTTGTTTTGAAACATAAGTGCATCACAGTGTGAAATGTGTTTTAGTGAGTGAGAATGTGTTTAGAGGTTTGCATGAGATTTGCAAAGAGTGTCTGCCTGAACTTGTTTAAGGTTTTTCAGAAGTTACTCAGTTTAAACAAGAAAATGCCCTGCGGTTTGACTGCTGTCATTTCTCGGTAATTTGAGAAAACAGCCGTGACATGTATATGACTACCAACTGAATATTACTTCTTAAGCTCTCTCCATCTGGGGTGTGTTTTAGGCTCTTTTACGGTGGACGGATTACTCACAAATTAACATGGCTTAGTCCAAGAGTGTTCCTTCAAGTGATGAAGTTACTTTAATAAACTATTACAAACTGGGTTTAAGCTATTTAGTCAGTTAACATGTCAGGTTCTAAACACAATGTTAAACGAATGTTATTTTTACGTTTTCGTTATTTTGATACCATTTCATTGCTAACAACAGCAGTAGTAATACCATGCACCATGTCAAAAAGATGATTGATTGACAGGTGCCAAGCCCCTTCCGCCCCTTTTGGCATAGGATGAAAGGGTTCAATATAGGGCAAAAGATAAAAAGTATCAATGATAACAAGAGAGACATCTTGGGCTTAGCGCAGTATAATTCTGATCAAAAGGCATCAAATGGATTTGACAGTTAGTTTTATGACCTATTGACCTCCTAGCCTTGATAATGTCATTTTTAACAGTTGTTTTTTAATAATAAAGATAAGATCAAAGGGATCAAATGGGTTTGACAGTTAGTTTTTTAACCTATTGACCTCCTAGCCTTGATAATGTCATTTGTAACAGTTGTTTTTAACTGTAAAGATCAAAAGGGATCAATATGGGTTTGACAGTTAGTTTTTTGACCTATTGGCCCCTTCAAGTCTTGATCATGGCTTGTAGTGATGAGAAAAAAAGTGTGGAAGTTCTGTAAAAGAATATAAAAGAATCGTACGGATACACTGAACCAAGCATTTCGATTAAATAAAAAATGGAAGACACAAAACTGTATTAGAGAGTTGAATTAAAAACAAACAGCTTATACCTTATGAAAACAATGCAAATGTTCTTTCACTGATTCAAAAACATAATGGAGCAGCGCCCATCTGAATGGGCCTCTGTGTGTGCGTGTGTCTGATGACAGAGATGGCTATTTACTCCCACATGATAAAGTGTGTGTGTGTAACACCAAAAGTTCGCTTTAGATCAAATAAAATAATCTCACAGATCCACAAAAATTGCAAGCAGTTAAAAATATATTAGAGAGTTGAATAAAACAAAAACAACTTATGAAAAAACAATGCAAATGACCCCCTCGCATCCATGTTCTCACTGATTCAAAACAGCGTGCATCTGAATGGTTCATTCCATCTGAATGGGTCATTCCATCTGAATGGGTCTTTGTGTGTGAGAAAGAGTTGATATCAATAAATTACTTTAGACCTCTCCTGAAAAAGAAAATCCTGAAAACCTCTAAGTCAGACGGGGCACGGGCGCACTTATCTATGTGTGTGTTTGTGTGTGTGTGGGTGAGTGTTACATGATACCCTCCGCATTCCTGAAGACACTGTGGAAGTGAGGACACATGTATTATTATTATTTTCTACTATACATGCTACCACTAGGCTCAATTTTTAGGAATCAGGGGGTGTCTTTTAATTTTTATGCAGACGACACCTATCTCCCTTTGAAACATAATGACAAGCAAGGCCTAGAAACTTTGCTTGCCTGCTTATCTGACGCAACATTTTGCTTGCCTGCATGTCCTTGAATTCTCTGCACTTGAATGAAAGTAAGACTGAAGCAATTGTTTTTGGCCCCTCTTGGAAAAACAAACCCCGAATACTGACTATGATTATTAGACTCTAAACGAGAGCACACATTCCTCCATCTCCATGACTCAAATTGGTTGCCACGTGAGTATACCACTTGCTCCTTTGATTCCAATACCAGCCGATTGGAGAACCATTTGAACATGTGCTTGTTGACTGTGTCTGTCCATTACCGAAGACTAAGACTGGCAATCAGTTGCTGTTAACTATCATGTGTGTAAATACCAGGTTCCCAGAGGCGATTCCTTTGAGGAAAATCACTGCACCTGTGGTCAGCAAAGCGTTGGTGAAATTCTTTTCCACATTTGGCTTACCAAAGGTAGTGCAAACGGATCAAGGTACGAATTTTCTATTGAAACTGTTTAAACAAGTGCTTGAGTCATTAGCCATTTCTCATAGAGTTTCCAGTGCATATCATCCGCAAAGCCAGGGCACACTGGAACGCTTCCACCAAACTCTTAAATCAATGCTTAAGAAAATATTGTCAGGATACTGTCAAGGACTGGGATGAGGGAGTTCCCTTGGTTCTGTTTGCTGTTCGGAGACCATTCAAGAATCTCTTGGTTTTAGCCCAGCCGAACTTGTGTTCGGACACCAAGTTAGAGGTCCATTGAGAGTTCTGAAAGAACGAGTTTTAGCACCTGACTCGAATACAAATCTCAACATATTAGATTATGTTAGTAAGTTTCGAGATCGTCTTCATGCTGCTTGGTCGCTGGCCCGAGAATGTCTTGCAGATGCTCAGAAAGGTATAAAGAGTACATATGATAAAAACTCAGTAGCGCGATCTTTTCAATCTGGAGACAAAGTGCTTGTGTTGTTACCTGTTCCAGGATCATCATTATCTTGCTCGTTTCTTTGGTCCCTATACTGGTGGAAAAGAGAATGAGTGAAACTGATTATATGTTGCGTACACCTGATCGGAAACGAAAGACCCGTGTATGCCATTAAACATGTTGAAAGCTTACCATACTAGGGAGTCTTCAACGGCGACTGTCGCAGGAAAGACGGCAGGGCCCGCTGTTTCTTCTGTTGCGATGGCGGTGGATCAGAAATCTATTCCTGATATCTCGGAGGTAGACTCAGATGGTGTGATACTTCGACATGCTTTTCAGCAGGGTGTAAGGTTTGTGTGTCTGGATCACGGACCATTTATCAGTTTGGACCAATGTAGCGCTGAAGCCGAATCTTCATCATCAGTACTGTTACTTCACAGCCAAATCCAGTAAAGAAAACGTTTGAATTCGCCGCTGAAGTGATAACATCGCTGCGAGATCTAGTGTGAAACATTCACATTTCTCCATTATTAACGGATTAAACAGCACTGACGTGGAAACCAGTCAACAAGTTTTCACTAATGTTTGGCATTTTGCATTTCTAATTGTAATCTGTTTGTGTCTGTGATCTCCCAGCAACAGACTTCAACCTCGACTTCAGCACATTCTTAGGCCCCGTTATACACGATGTGGAAAACGCAGATATTTCTCTGCGTTTTGCCCTCTCATTTACACGAAAACGCCGTTTTTATCACTGAAAACGATTATTCCTAAAAACTCCGGGCAAAGTGGAGATTTTGAAACGCTGGTTTTGTGTTGCCGTGTAAACTGGGAGAAACGGCGTTTTAGGTTCTCTCTTGTCGATTCTGAGGATTGGCTTGCATGGCTTTATCCTTAACCCTACACTGCCACCTTAGGTTTAGCATAGATTATGATGGCACTTCGACGGCAGTATTTATGCGGGTGTGTAAACGCTGTTATTTTCGAAAACGGAGAAGGGGAAAATATTCGTTTTGCTAAATACCCGGCTTTGTGTAAACGTGGCCTAAGTCGGTAACCTCTGGACCTAGACTATTTACAGTTCATATGCACACAGGAGATTGTGTTGTTTAGTGCATTTTCTTGATCAGATTTATTTATTATATGTTATGTACATTGGGCACTAATGTGAATTCCTTCCTTCTTTGCTGGTTGGTTTTGTTGTTGTAAGTTTTAGGTTGAGCATTTGCTACAAATATAACTTCCCCTTGTTTCGGACAATAAGGATACTTTGAGTTTGCAACTCATTCAAAAATGGTGACGAGTCTGCTCACAGACTGGAGGTTAAACAGCTTATAACAACCTTCCAGAGCTGAACACACTCAAAACAGTGGAGGTGATAGTGACTTCAGGAGGAACAGCCCAGCACTCCCACACTCACCATCATCAACAGCACTGTGGAAGTAGTGGAGGCATTCAGGTTCCTGGGCTTTACCATCTCTCAGGACCTGACTTGGGATAATCACATCAACTCCATTGTGAAAAAGGCCCATCAGAGACTGTACTTCCTTCACCAGCTGAGGGAGATCAACCTGCCACAGGAGCTGCTGATTCAGTTCTACTCAGCCGTCATTGAGTCTGTCCTATGGGCAATATCTTAAACTCAGGTGATATTTATAATATTTAAATACACTGTAAATACGCTCATAATCTCTAAATCTGAAAATGTTTATTCTGACTAAACCCAACTGATACTTTTATTCTCATATATTTTTTTTAATATATTTTAATTGTTTTATTATAAGTTGTATTACTATGTTTCTTGTTGTATTTGTATATGTGGAAGCCTCAGCCACCAAAAAAAGATTCCTTGTGTGTGCAAGAACACTTGGCAATAAAGCTCTTTCTGATTCTAATACATAGATTTGTCACCAGTTGGGTTGTAATAATAGAGGAAAAGAATATAAATGCAGCAGTCTTCATTTTTATTAATGAAAGGAACTCAGAAACAGAACAAGCAACTTAAAAGATTGAGTAAAACTACACAAAGAACTGAAAGAAACACAGGGCTTAAGAAAACAGAGAAAAACAATCAAAGAAACATGAAACACAAGAGGCCACTTAATCAAACCATTTTCATCCCTGGAGACTAACAGAAACACAGAGAAACCAGAGGGAACTTAGCACAGAACGTCTAGGTTACAACTGTAGCTTTTATAAAATGTTATATTTATTATTGTGTATTGTTTAATGCTATATGTTGACATTATACAAAGTTTTCTGGTTAATGTCAAGTTGTCATAACAAAGACATTTCTGTCTTTGTCAATGTCAAGTTGTCATAATCAAGACATTTTTGTCTTGGTTAATGTCATGTTGTCATAACAAAGATATTTTAAACAATGTCAACTTTGTATTAAAAGTGTCATAATTTACCAAATGACACTTAATGACAACAGTCATAAACATTCATAAAGACTCCTTCAAGTTCATGACTGGTGTTATGTCATGTTTATGACAGTGTCATGACAGCCTTATGCACACCCCTTCAAATAAAGTGTTACCAGATATTTTAAGGCATGAAGATTTTTTTTAAGGAAAAAACTTTTAAATATGTCATTTTGGTGATCAAAGATGAGTTTTAAGGGATACAACTATTGACTACAGGGGGGGTTAAATCAGTCTTTACACTGAAAACATGTCATTATGAAAAAAAAATATTTTGTGTATTTAGAATCAGATCAATATGAATGTAGAGAGTCACAGACTGTTGATTTCAAGGGGATTTTCTTGTTCTCACAAAGACCTGTAAATGATTTTTTTTTTGCTCATTACGCATTAATAATTGTATAATCATTTCCATTTGTCCAGGTTATTTTATAGGTTATTGTGCAAATAAAGAGAACAGACTCACCTTTAGCATCATTCACCGTCTGGATCACCCGTTTAGGACTTAGACTTTGAGTCCATCGCAGTGTCACATCTGTGAATCCTCTATGAGCAAGAGCAGATCCCAACTGAAAATAATTAGATCAGAATGTGACGCTAGGGCTGGGCGATTTATCGCACGATATTATTATGCGCATCTCGTCAGTAAAGCCGGTTCCTTGACCTCAGAGATTCAGTCAATGCTTCTCAGACAACGGTGACGAGTGGAATATTCAAGTAGTAAAAGTAAATTACAGACAATTCAGATCATAATTTTTTCATACCGCAATGCATGATGGGAGCCATTAATGAGTTTTGATTGGTGGCAACAAGGATTATTATTGTCACCATGGTTGAGATACACAGGCTGATTATTGATCTCTGTGTTTCTAAATAAAGATGGAAGTGATTTGATCAGAACAATTTTTATTATATATTTTAGGTTATAAGAAAAATACGGACATGCAGTAGAACCACAAAACTATTGCTGACAAGTTAAACCAAATCATTTCATTTTTCAAATCACAGCATGATGTCATGTCAAAACATAACCAACACGATAACAGTTTTATTTGTTCATTTGACTGTTATAAATCAATAACAGCAAACAAACACATTTTAAAGTGAAAGTATAAGTGTCTAGAGCCCAACTGAGAGCAGACGCTGATCGCCATAACGGTGGCTTACAATTTGTGATTTTCTCCTTCAGCGATTCTGCTTGTTATCAGGTAGGGCTTTAGTTACTAGAGTTGGTCTGGCCACTGGTCTTGCTAAATATGGCTTTTGGTCTCGACCAAGTCCAACATTTTGGTGTGTGTTCATTTATTACTAGCCTATCAGGGTAACGTTAACTTAGAAAATGCCAAAATTAACCGACCAAGTGCTCACTAAAATCGGAGCGCGTCTTTACGTGCTGTTACAATAGTTACTATCTTACTAGCGTTACTTAAAAATCCTGGGTGTTGCGCAGGTCTCCCATTTATAATGTGGGATATTCCCACAATTCGCAATCCACTCATTTTATAAAATCAAATAATTCATTTAATAACTATCTGCCAGACGCAATTTCACAAAGCAGCGTGCAGCGAAACAGCGCGAGTGTTCAGCAGTGCCGCATCTTCTCTTCTCTCAAAATGTGTTGTGGAAGGCAAGTATCAAGCGCTGCTGCAAGCTCTCAAAGTGACAGCAACAATATGTGTCGGTCATTAATTTTGTCGTCAAAACAACAAAAGAGAGCTTTAAGTTAGATGAATCAGGATTGACAGCCTATGTGTTTAATTTATTTAGGACTTAAATACTATCCAGTGTTATTTTCCATTTGATTACTTTATTCAGTTTCTGTCTATATTGTTAGACCTATTCAAAAACGTTTCTCAACATTACCCCATTGTGAAAAAATGCAACGAGCGATGGAAATTGGCCCTGAAGACTTTTTTTTTCCTGTCAGACTCGAACCTCTTTGGACTCGAGTCTGGACTTGGACTCGACTAGTCCTGGTCTTGGATTTGACAAAGGTGGTCTTGACTACAGCCCAATCATCAGGTGTCTTCAATAATGCTCAATCATCACTAAATTAATCACTTTATTATCTCAATAACTTTAACACTCTTGAGTGTTAATTTAACACTCATATCGTCCATCTGAAAGCAGGTGAAGGTGATTTACTACTAATCAAGGAACCGCCTTTACTGATTAGATGCACATAACAATATCATGCAATATATTGCCCAGCCCTACGATAGACTCAAACATTCCTCGGGCAAATAGCTCATCAGGAAGACACTGGACTCCAACTAATCCAACGTCCCTCAAGCATCATGTTTCAGTTGAAAATGAAAGTCGTGTTGATGTCTAAACCAAATCATTGCTTTTTGACTGCATAGTGTCCCCATCACTATCCTGGCACATTAGGACCACACTTACCAAAGGGTGAATAGTGCCCCCTGCTGGCCTCACTAACACCTCTTCCAGCAGCAACCTAATTTTTCCAGGAGGTCTCCCATCTAGGTACTGACCATGATCAACACTGCTTAAGCTTCAGTGGGCAACCACACAACTCTACAGAGTCTCCAGAGTTAAATTAACTCTACTCAGTGTACATATGGTCCCACTCTAAAGAGAGATAGAGTAATTCCTGAATCAGAGTTAAGGTTAATGAGATACATAAGTGATTAATTAAGTGATGATTGAGCATTAGTGATGAACACCTGCCGTTAATAAGAAAAATCACTGAATGAAAGAGAAACACAAGAAAAATGTTTGCTTTAGTTTGGCAGTTTGTCTCCTGGCTTTTTATGTGAGTTTATGGTCTTTGTAACAGAATTTACCAAAACACATAATTTGTTGACTGAGAGTAGCCCACAATCGATTCTTCAAACTGGGCATCATAGTATAACCAGATCCCCTTGCGCCCACGATAGTCAAATAAGTCGAGGTTACAAAGTCATGTGAAAAATAAGGTTTCCCCAAAAATGCTTTAACTCATCATGAAAAGGTCCTTGCAGATTGGAGAGACTGTCCGCTTAGGCTCCTCCCCCTTGCCATCGGACAGAAATGTGCTCAGAGGAAGCATTCTCAAAGTCCATCTCCAGGTGGCTATTTCACCTTTTAACTAATCATCTAACTTCTCCGACTGAGTATTTAAATGATTTTAATTCCTCAAAACTAAATGCAGCCAACATTTAACCAGACAATTAAAATGTGATCTAAGTTGAACAAGAGAGAAGGGGATAGGATATGTTCATATAAAGCGGACCCTTAATCTGTCCTCAGCTCGCTCTTCAGCAGCAGACTGTCACGATCAGAAGAGAGTGAGAGAGAAAGGGAAGGACCCGTCTCCTCAGCCAGATTGACTCGCGATATGAAAAAAAAAACGAGATGAGCACAAAGCACTTTAATTGAGAACAACTCACAGTGCTCGCAATAGCCATGCTCAAATGCAAATACTCAAAGCAGAGCTCACTGCTTATCATAATCAGGGATGGGCCATGAGCATCTCCTAACTGTTTGTCACAAGATGTTCTCTTTTTTTCATGTTAAGAAATTTCTGCTCACTTAGAGCTGTAACTCTAACTCCAAACAAAGTGGACAGATAGAAGTGTAGCACACACACGCACACACACAAATAAAGTTCTCTGAAGAAGAAGAAACCTGAAAGTTCACCTGTTTCACATCTATTTATAGCTTTTCACGAGTGTGCATTCTAATGAAATCATCATCAGAGTTTATTCAAAGCCATGTTCTTGGCGTGTTTGCTTCACAGCCGGTTAAACAAAAAGTGTTTTCCCATAGCGCTTTCAGCGCAGCATTGAGAGTAGCTTTTCTAGCATTTCACCTCTATAAAGAACATTTTGAGTAATGGAAAGATTACATGAATATTAAAGGTTCTTTTTTGGGAAGAAATCGATGCCAATAAATAACCGTTTTATTTTCTCACAGTAATCATGAAGGTTGAATTGGTTCTTCTTTCTCACCTGTTTCAGAACATTTTCTCTCATTGAAGGGTCAGTCAAAATCATTTGCCAGAATTAAACTGCATTTTTACAAATGACCTTTTTAAACAGGGACCTAAACAAACACAGTCATACATGCTGAATACATAAAACGTCAAATTCAATGAAATATTATGAATATTGGAACCTACTTTCTGGCACTTTAACACTGACATTTGGCTATGTCCTCGGTGATGTTCTTTCCGACAAATGTGGCCAAAATGTGAAGCATCGATATTATCTGATGTTATAAAGCAATATGAGTGTTGTACCTTCTCCATAAGACCTTCACCTCACAGAGAGTGAGTGTCTTCATGTCTCCAGGAATGATCAGATTCACATAACGTTCCCTCCATCCCACCACATGAGTAGTTGTAGGACTCGCCTGCTGGAATAGCAGGAATAACAGCACATCTACAGACAGAGAGAGAAACAGATGAAGGAGATCAAGATACTGTCAATTATTCAAGTTTGCATCTTTACTCAAGCTCTCATGTTCTTTCAACCTCAAGAGTCTCACATGGGATTGTTGTTGCCAGTTGTTCTCCAAAGAGTTCCCGATGTGAATCTCCGCTCCGTTATATTTGTTCTGCACAGCAGTCTCGTCTGTTAGTGATGACCACTTTACTAACTCTGTAAATGTAACGCAGGTCCAGCCTCCACCACGGGTTAGTCTGACTAGTGGTTGAAGAGCATCCCGTGTACAACTGCTGGAGACCTCGATCAATGGCCTTTTCAGCAAACCCGTCCCCAGATGTTGAAGACTGTGTAGCAACTCCAGCTACTGCCAGATTTTCTAAAAAATGAATGAAAACAAGGCTTTCGACATTGATGTACAAAGTGTGTAGCAGAAGTGGATAGTATTAGCGAACAATGACTTGAGGTGAAGTGAGTCATTTCTGAGAGGCATTGGATCAGTTGTTACAATTCTACGTTGTTACAATATGCCAGAGCGTGTAGACCGCTTACGTCTGCCATAGCAGAAATGCAACAAGCCACCGACATTGATGTGTTTGCTGGGTTGTGGCCTAAATCTGGCAAACAGGAGTGGTCCTTGCTCACCTCAACCAAGTGACATCATTCCACACGGTACAGTATGTGGGCCACATCATCATTCCACATGTGCCAGATGTGGGCCAGATGCTGGGCCAACATAATGTTGCAGAGCGTAACCAGATAGGGTACGCTTCCACAAATAAACATTTAGCAAAACAAAAAACCCCAGAGGGAGAATAGGCCAGGATTCTGCTAAAATGCTTTACACTCCAAATCAAATCTACGCCCTTGATATGGTATAAATTATTGAATATAATGCTGTAAAGCATTGAATTACCTGCCAAATACCCGTAGATTTCAACCTCACAAAGAGTAAGAATCTTCTGATCTCCAGGAATATGAACAATCACATAACGGACCAACTCATCCCATCACACAAGTAGTTGTAGGACTCGCCTGCTGGAATAGCAGGAATAACATGCACATCTACAGACAGAGAGAAACAGATGGAGATAAAGATAATATAATCTTCACATTCACATTAATCCTTCTCATCTGAGCTTAAACTCTCATGTACTTTCAACCTCAGAGAGTCTCACATGGGATTATTGTTGCCGTTGTTCTCCAAAGAGTCTCCGATGCGAATCTCCGCTCCGTTTATTTTGTTCTGCACAGCAGTCTCGTCTGTTAGTAATGACCACTTCACTAACTCGGTACACATCATGGTATATCCAGCCTCCACCACGGGTTCAGTCTGACTAAGGGTTGAGGAGCATCCCGTATTCAACAGCTGGAGACCTCGATTACTGTCAATGGCCTTTTCAGCAAACCAGTCCCCAGATGTTGACGACTGTGTAGCAGCTCCTCTTACTGCATCGATTTCCTAGAAAATTGACTCATCTTTATTTGTGACTTCAACTTTTGCCCACTTTCTGTCTTTGAGTGAGCTAATAGTGAAAAGAAAAACCTTTCTCTTTCTACCGAGCTTATCAAAACTTCTATCTCTGCTGCAAATATATGTGAAATATATCTTTATATCACTCATTAAACGCAAAAACTCCACAAAGAAAACAGTTACTGGCAAGCAGCTTTGAGCAGAGGCGGGTGGTGGGTAAGAGGCAGGGAAAAATTTTAGCGGCCATGTTTTTTAACTGGTTTAAAGTGTTTTTTTTATCACTAATAGACAGAATATATATATAGAAAATCGACACATACATCAAGAAAAAAATAAGTTTACTCACCTAGTCCTAGCCTATCACTTCCATCGTTCCTTATGTTCTTTTAAATGTCCATGTTTAAAGAGCATGCTTGGCCGTTTAGTGAAGCTGATTGTTCTAACTTAGGCATGGGAACTTCCTTCATTTTTAATTTGTAGCTAGTGTTGGAATAGTAGTCTCAGTACGGCTGGGCCTCGCTTGCCTCCATTTACGAAGTCGAATCCAAAGAAGATGGGCAATTAAAAGAACACATCTGGTTGTACCACTCTATTTTCATTGTTTTTCACTAAAGATAAAAAGGCGGAGCGCTGAAACAGATGTCAGCGGGACCTTAAGGAGGAGAAAACTACCTCTAGATTTGTCACGACTAGAGCTAGGCCACCCTGTTAACCAGGGAAATATTGATACTCAGTGAATTAAACCACCTAAAAGGGACACACGGGAGCATGGTTTCCAAAGGAGGGCCATAGACGTGAGAATACAAAAATAAAATTTAAAAACGTCATTTTACTCAATCTTGAAAGACAACATTAAAGAACTGGGTCAACATAAAGGAACCAAGGAACTCTTGAAGGAACCAAAAGGGAGGCAGAGGCTTAAAGGAGAATCTCCGGCACAAAAATAACCTTTGGTCTAATAAAACATTGGTACCTAGTCAACCGTTCCTGAGATTTGTTTTCATGGTAATCAAATGTAAAGAGTTTTATCTCTAAAAACTGTTTAGCTTATAACACTAGTGTGTAAGGCATATAGTAAGCCAAAAGAAATCGCTAGTTAATACCACTAACAAGGCTCAAAATAGCCCCACACTAACACAGTAACATAATGAGGGTCCATACACGCAAAACAAAGCATTGAGAACTTTGTAAGTGTACAGACCGTTTAATAAGAAGATATTTTATAAAGACAGTCCACTTAGTGTATACAGGTGGCGCCATCTTTGGAAAACCGTCTTCACAAGTTTGAACAACATAACGTCGTTTAAACTAGGGATGCAAATTATCGATTAATTCATTAATTATTAATTGATTTACCTTATTTGATTAATTACCGAATTAACAGATAAGCGGGTATTTTTCTGAGAATGTACATTTAACATAAAAAGCTAAATATTGCTTATATACTGAATAAAAATGCATGTTATATAGCTCAAATGATGTTTTATTGTAACAGTTGGGATATGGTACAGAATGGCATTCATGAAGTTTAACAAAATAAATTATGCACAGAAAATTGAAATACATAAAACAAATTCCATGCACTGGCTCACCTGTTGCAAACATTAAGCAAGATAAAATAACTTTTAATAAAAATCCATAAGGGTAGGCTTAGACTTAATATATTAACTCTACATATAATAATCTATCTGGTAAACTACTTTAAACATTAGCAGCAGCTCTTATAATCCCCCTTGGTCTGGTAGGATTGTAAAATGTTTCAATGTTATTGATAATTAAATTAAATTAATTATTTAATAATCAAATAACGACTAATACAACGTGTCACCAACGCCGCCTCAGATGCGTGCTTGTCAGAATGTGTTGTGGACGCGCACTGAAAACAGCAACCAAACCCAATGAATTCACAACGATTTAATAAAATAGTATTCTCATGTTGTCTATATGACAGTCACAAATTAATCATCATTATTATTAGTAGTTTATTGCTGCTTGAGCAGCGCGCTGAATGAACAACCACTGAGCACTTTCGTTATTTAAATACAAAGAAACACAACCAATATGAGATTAGTCAGATATATACAAAATAAACATAATATTACAAATAATATCTTCACAAAATGACGGGAATGCACAAGTGAACTTGAACCAAGTTATAGATACAGTCGGTTGGTCTTGGAGAACTGCCCCGGTTAATCGAAATGCTCGATAAGTTCGATCGATTAATGTATTATCGACAATTAATTGATAATCGATTAATCGTTGACATCCCTCGTTCAGAAGTTTGCTGAACTTCATACAGTTCAGCTCACTTGGCACGTCTTTCGTGGTTTGACTCTCTCGTATTGAGTAATATCTTTCGCTCAGGGGAACACAGTGTAAAATTACCCCGTTCCTGAACAAATTATGTTGTTACCCAACACCGTTCTTTTACACTGCATTATTCCAAACGCTGGTAATGCCTTGACTGACCAATCAGGTTCAAGCATTTCAGAGAGCCGTGGAATAAAAATTATTTATTACTTTCAAAATTGAAAAGTTCTATACAACAATGAATTACCTGCCAAATTCCCATAGACTCCAACTTCAGAAAGACTAAGAATCTTCAGGTTTCCAGGAATATGAACAACCATGTAACGTCCCACCATCCCGCCGCATGAGAAAGTGGCCGTAGCGCTGGCCGCAAGACTAGAAATTACACCACATCTAGAGAGATAATCAGTTATCAGTTTCTGTTCATCCGCAGCCACATTCATCAACACAGTCAAAGGAAGCCTCACATGGTGTTGCTGTAAATGTCAGGGACGTTCCCGACACGAATCACAGCTCCGTTTATCCTTGAAGGATTGCTGTTTCTGTTAGTGATGGTCACTCTGTTCACGCTGTATACCTTCAGGAGATTCCACTCTCCACCACGGGTCGGCTCTCTGTGTTAGTGTGAGTGATGGTGTCAATCAAACCATCAAGCGCAAATTCAGGGATACAGCCTTCATAAATTGATGACTCAGTAGTTTTGCCCCAAAGTGCAGCATTCTCTGGAAAAGTTTTCAAACGTTTTTGTCAAACAGAAAAAAAAACAAAGGTTAAAAATAGAATGGTTCTTACCTTCTTGTCCATTTGCTCTTTCCACAATCAAATACAAACCCTGTGGAACCAATATTCAAGTCAGTGTCAGAGAACCAGGATTTGTTGAATCACATTCTGAAATGTCATTTGTACTTTATTTTTAATTTAAATTAAAATTTTAGCAATTTCTGAATTTTTACTGTCTTAAGTGATGCGTGATATGAGTTCTCTTTGTTTTTCCATATGTGTGAATAAGGACTCGTATCGACTCGTATCGACTATTCGGATTTGGTTAGTATCTAAAAATAAACTGAGAGATACCATTCTAGAGAACAAGTGACAAGCAACGCTTCAAAAGTTTGGAATCTGATTTGAATTTTAAACGAAGAACTTCATACTTTGGCAAGAATTCGTTAAATTGATCGAAAGTGACAGTGCAATACATTTGTAATGTTACACCAGATTCTATTTCAAATAACTGCAGTTCTTTTGAACTTTCTATTCAATTAATTCAATAAAAAATGTGTATGACTATATCCACAAAAATCTAAAGAATCAGAACTGTTTTCAGTATTGTATATAATAATCCAGCCCATTCTCATCCTTTAGCGTCACATAAAGTGCTTTATGACAAAACGGCGCTATACTACGCACATGGTACCCTTTATCGTTTATATAAGCACGCGAACTCAAGGCGTCATAAATCCTTTAGCGTAAAATGAGACTACCTCTACCCTACCCCACACCTAAACCTAACCATCACAGCGCGTGTTATATAAACGATAAAGGGTACCATGTGCGTAGTATAACGCCGTTTTGTCATATAACGTTCTATATGACGCTAAAGGATGAGAACGTGTTGAATAATCATATGTTTCTTGAGCATCGAGATCATCATATTAGAGTGATTCTGAAGGATCATGTGACACTGAAGACTGGAGTTATGATGCTGAAAATTCAGCTTTGATCACGGGAATATTTTACAGTTTACTATACAGTATTTTCACATGTGTAATACTATTTCAAAATATTACTGTTTACACTATTTTTGTATCAAATAAATGCAGCCTTGGTGAGCAAGAAGATACTTCTTTCAAAAACAGGAAAAATCTAACAGACGACAGACTTCTAACCAGTAAAATGTAAACGCCGAGAAACAATGAATTTCGCACTGTAACCCATGATAAAAAAATTTACTTCATTATACAAAAGAGTCAATGGATGAAACAACAACTGATCTAGAACATTTGTTTGGAGAAATGTCAATACTTTACAATATGCTATGAATGCAAATAGAAATGAGTGTAAAGTAAACTACAAATCTACATCCTAGTAAAATAGCAGATGCATGAATGTTGTACTTTACCCAGTAAGATCCACAGGGCACTTGAAGAGCTTCTTCATGGTTGATTAAAGGCGTTAGTCTTTCTTTTAGGAATGGAGAGTGTTAGTTTTATGTTTTATGGAGGACAACCCATTTAAATTTGCATCTCAGATAATCCTGTTCTCCTCCCTTCCATCTCCATAATTTTAAACACAGAGAATATAGTTACAGGTTTTAGTTAATCACAAAAAAAAAAAAAACTTTTCAAAAAGAGACTTCGAAAGGCAAAAAAGTCCTGACTGGTGATCATCATGATTATTGTGTTTTCTGCTGTGTACAAATGCCATTAATTTTACACAAACAAATAAGCTTCAAATAAGCCATCTGGACTTTAATCCTGGGCAGGGCCGTAGCTAGAGGATTCGGGGCCCCTAAAAAATATTGATGCGGGCCCCTCTATCTAATATCTTATAATATATATATATATATATATATATATATATATATATATATATATATATATATATATATATATATATATATATATATATATATATATATATATATATATATATATATATATATATATATATATTTTTTTTTTTTTTACATGTCATGGGATTAATCAATGCATGCTGATGAATAGTGGTTTTAATGGACCAAAGCTAGCAAAGGCTTTCTGGGTTGCAGCATAAATACCTGTAATATATTAGTTATCATTGCCAAATTTCTGGATTTTCATGGATTTTGGACAGTAATTTTAATCTATAATTTTAAGCATTTTACATTTGAAATATATACAATCTATCCATTTACATTTGAATCATAATCTATCTATCTATATTTTCTATCTTTTAGATCAGCATCATCTCTTTTAACAATCATTAAACATTCAAATGTTTAATAAAATTATAAAAGTTATGTTATAATAAAAGCTAATACAGATTTTTCTGTTCACGCAATGCGCGTGACGTCTACGTTCGTCAATAAATGAACTGAACGTGTCTTGCGGAAGAACACTTTAGCCGGAGCTACTTCCCTCCATTAATGTCAATGGCGAGTCACGAAGGCACTGGGCAACTCCGCATCCAAGTTCGACCCCGGGATAAAATAGTGTGAATATAAACACTTATTATAGGCGTACTGTATTGATTCAGGATAAGTCAAAAACACGGTTTGGAAAATGGATTCATAATGTAGTCATATACACCAAGGATGACTTGAGGGTTCATGTTGAACATAAGTTACCGACTGCAGCAGCGGATACAACGGCGTTCTGGTGGACGAGCATCCACTCGCACATATGCGACCACATAAAATTTTAACTCGCACATTCTCAAAAAATGGTCGCAGTCTGGAACCCTGATTTACAATAGTGTAAAAAGACAGGAATTTAGACCACGTTATCATTCGGTCGATTGTGGCGCGCACCGATAATAAAAAAAAATGACTGTACACGGCAGACTTTAGACCGAAGTTTTCAAATTCCCAGCAAAATAACAACACATAACTAGTCTTTAAGAAAAGAACGTCTTGATCGACTGGGATACAACCAGGGCCTGAGACTGAACACCCGACCACCTGCCAAATGCGGGTGAATTTTGCTATTGGCGGGTAACACTGTCAATCTACCTGCCACATTGACAGGTAGCCAATGAGAATTGAGTGATTCATTAGGATTTTTACATTTCAACGAAGTCCGCCATTGCGTTGGACTTTTGCGTTGGCTAAAATGTGGCGGCACATTACTGGGATAAAGAGGCCAAAAAGATGAGGATCAAAAAGATGAGGATCATAAGAAAAGTAGAGAGACATTTTAATACAAAGTGAACAGTCGGCGGCAATGACAGAGGTTCGTGAGCGCTGATTTATGACAGCGACTGTTGTTTCGTAATGTTCACTGTCGATCAGAAAGAAGATGAGGCCCTTTTCTACTTCGTTTGATGTGCGAGTATTAAACTGATGAGATAATGTAACGCTCATGTAGGCTACAGTACAATGACAGTTGCACAGATGTGTGTGCGTGTGCAACTGTGCATGTTGGGAGTTGGGTTCGGGAACGGTCAGAAATGTCCGGTAACCCGGGTAATCTTACCAGTAATAACAATATTAATTCAGCTCATAGTTAACGGTTCCTGAACGCTGTAACTAAAAGCTGTCAGGATCTGTCTACGTGACTAAATCAGCCATCAAGCATAGCCGTGTGTGATTTGTTTACAAGCTGCGGTAGGTCTATCTGTTGAGTACTATATTATAGCCTATACTATATATATATATTTATTATGTATATATATATATATATATATATATATATCTATCCACCTATATATATATATATATATATATATATATATATATATATATATATATATATATATATATATATATAGATACATATTTATTTATTTTATATATATATATATATATATTTTATATATATATATATATATATATATATATATATATATATATATATATTTTATAGATATATATATATAGATATTTTATATATATATATATTTATATATATATATATATATATTTTATATATATATATAGTATATAGTATATATATATATATATATATATTTATATATATATATATATATATATACACACACACACACACACACATACACACACACACACACACACACATATATATATATATATATATATATATATATATATATATATATATATATATATATATATATATATATATTTATATATATATATATATATATATATATATATATATATATATATTTATATATATATATATATATATTTATATATATATATATATATATATATATATATATATATATATATATATATATATATATATATATATATATATATATATATATATATATATATATATATATATATATATATTATATATATATATATATATATATATATATATATTTATATATATATATATATATATATATATATATATGTATATATATATATATATATATATATATATATATATATATATTCTGTATTATATATGTATTCTTACAAGTTAAAGAACTGTATTGTGAAATTCACTGGGGGTTCTCACGCCCGTTAGGCAAAAAAATGGCTGGTAAAAGCTCTGTGGCAGGGGAATTTTTGAATTCACCTGCCACAGTGGCCGCTGGCCGAAAAGTTAACCTTAGAGGCCCCTGGATACAACCACTCTCCTGGGCCGCGTCTTTCTGGTACTGCTATTCTCTTTCCTGACGCTTTCAGTCAGTCAGTCGCCTGTCTCTTCCACCAAGTTCATCGTTCGGCTTCAGGCTGCCGCCTCAACTCGGATTGGTCCCTTGTCCACGAGCTGGGGTGGGACTTAACAGTTCTATTTGGGTCCAACTGATGTTCGTCACTGACTCTGATTGAATAATTTAATAAATACTTTAGGTCGGACTAAAACCATTTTTATGGAGGTAAGAGAAGCAGATATTTGGAAAAATATTTAACCAAATTGAACGTTTTTGTGGTTTTCTTTTAAATCTCAGGCATACAACTAATATAAATATTATTTATACAACAAATAGTATAACTTAAATAGTATAACTGTTGGATTTTGCGGGGCCCCCTGGTTAGCGGGGCCCCTATAATTGTCACCACCTTTCACCCCACTAGCGACGGCCCTGATCCTGGGACTCCCACCGCTGAAAGTTGATCATGTAACTTCTATTGCTTGCACTAAAAAAAAAGGGCTGAATGTGCACAAATAACACCAGCGATCGATAGATTTAATCAGTGCGATTTACTGCAATGCACTTTTCCATTAGTTGGTCAAAAGTGACAAAAGTGAATGTTACTTATTTGTTCAGATTACATTTTCCACTAAAAATTCTTATGTTGGTCATACTTCCAAAAAGTATCATTTGTGATTGTGAATGACAGTATCCACACTGACACACACACATTCTCCTCAACAGCATTGGATTCATCTGCTCCAAGCACTCACGTAAAGTTAATTCCTCGAATAACTGCAATTGCAGATTTCGAACAGAGATGGTGACAAAGAGGAAAAACTGCAGACTGTAGCTTTAATTATTGCTTCGTTTTGATCCATTTTCCTGGAAAATTTATTTAATTTTTTATTTTCATTTTTAATTTGTTATTATGTTTTAAGCAGATAAAAATGGTGCTTATCAATCTTGAAAGAAATGGGAATAAAATTATGACATTATTTGGTAGAAAAATTTGTTTGTTTTTTTCTCTTGGAGTGGGCAGGTTTTGCTGAGCTTCTGGGATGGAAATCCCCACTCAATCTGGCAACACTGTGCACCATTACAATTACTTTTAGGCAACTAGTGTTTGCATTGCACTAAAATGTCGTTTCATTTTCAATGGCCATACATGTGGCCAAAATTTTCAATATTAATATTTTAATATAACATTATAGTCATTATGCCTTCTGAAAAAAATATTTCTATAAGGTAGGGTAGTGCACTATAGGCCCCTGTGGCGTGGCTTGTAAGCTTTTGTCCCTAATAGTATTTTTTTTTCCTTACATTACTTTTATTTTAATACTTAAAGTAGTTTTGAAACCAGTACTTTTACACTTTTACTTTAATAAAAAGCTTGAATTGATACTTCAACTTCTACAGAAGTCTTTTTAAACCCTAGTATTTTCACTTTTACCCGAGTAATGAATGTGAATACTTTTGACCTCTGTTCTACAACAAAAGCACATTTAGTGCATCTGTGATTTCTACATGGCCATATTATTTATAAAAGCCACACTTATGCAGTTGAGGTTACGGATCAACAAATGCAAATGATTAATTTGCTTAAAACTTATTGGAAAAAGAGATGCATTTACATATCAAACAAAATGAGCACAATCAACATTTAAATCAGAAAACAGAGAATCAATTGTGTGTTATGTGGAGTTTTTAGTGTGACATACATGTTTAGTCACTCATACATAGGGTGACCACCCGTCCCACTTTGCGTTGTACTGCACAGCATTTTTACCCCTCGTCCCGCACGTCGCATATTGAGGAAATGCCCCACATTTTCATCAGTCTATTGGTTTTTAATTATCATTAAGAAAACGTGCATGTGTTCTTTTGCCTTTTTAAGAAAGCATTTTACTTATTACTTTTGCTGTGTAGTTTTCAGCGCTTCGTGCATAAGTACAAATGCAACAGCTGTGTTTTATTTACTATCCAATCCAATGGTTGAAAAGAAAGGAGTAAACTCGTAGGTTGTGACGGCTGTCAATTAAATCGTTTCATATGTTCCCTGTCGGAAAACAAATGGATAATTCGGTAAATTAAAAATGTAATTTAACGGAATTTATCTTTTGTTGTTTAATCTGCTGTGGTTGTTTTTATTCACATCCTTTATAAAAATATGAACGTTTTTGGTTTTTATTCTTAACATAAAAGGCTGTCTATCTAATTTCATTGTTTTATATTTTATTTGTTCATTGTTTATTTTGTTGGACTTGGTCAGAATTGTTTCTAAATTATTTATATACATGATTCCTGCTGCCTTTGGGATTAGTGATTAAATGACATGTAAATAAAGATTTTCTTTCTGGGAGGGACTAAAGAAGGCGGAATTCACATGTTTTTTATCAAGTTAGATAGACATTATATAACAGTTTAAGGGTATGTTTTAGTGTTGGTAACATGTCCCACATTGTCCCATATTTGGTTTGTTTGATGGTGGTCAGTCACCCTACTCATACAACAGCATAATTAGTTGCTCATTTTTGATATGGTTAGCTCTCTGGATCAAACTTCTTGGTAGTTGTCCATTTGAGAGAAGATTTGGTCCCAATTTATATTAAGTTGATGTATGTACTTACATTGAAATGAATGATTTTATACAATAGACTTAATGTATACATACATGTTTTTACATTGTACTAATATTTTGAAATTACCTGCACGTAATTTGAGGGGCCGGAGGCAGATCCTCAACTGACTGAGGCTGATCCGCAGGGATATGTAAGGGACAGGGTGGGGTGAGAGCATTAATAACTTCAACACATTGCTTTTTTCCATAATTAATTGCACAAAAAGTACTAAAATATGTCTAAAAAAATCAAAGCGTTTTGAATGGATGACATCATTCCTGTCAACACTCTTGAAGAAGAGAGAAAAAAAATGTCAGGATACTTATGCAAATGTGGATAAGCATTAGTCTCATTTCAAATGCAAAAGGTTTTCATTTGTAACGCAAACACTGTCGTGACTCTGATATCATTGAAATTCTTAAAATCACTGAGATTTAGTCCTTTTTTGCTCGATTTGGCACAGATGTCATGCCTGAGGTGATTTATGTAGGAAAAGTCTTGGACATCAATTGCAATCGCATTTGGCAGCTGCTGACTTATAGCTATAGTATACAATGTTAAAATCAGTTGAGAAAGCCTGAGACGTAGGGAAGTTTTAAAAAACTCATCTCCCACACACACACACCTCCCCTCAGTGCTACCTGATCCCTGACGTATGTCAACGTTTTAGTTCACATCAACGCAAGATTAGCAACACATGAAAACTCCCCACCACCATTAGTATAATACCACTAGTATTGCTAAGGTTTTCAGTAATTGTTATAGCAGCACACAGCGCATTCTTGTTCAAATTCCGATCGGCTCAAACTGAAACCGGCTTAGGCATACTGAAAATATATTCAAGCAATTCAAGAGAATATAACGTACTCTGACCGTGATCGGCGATGCTAAACGGCTAACACTCCATCATCATGAGCAAGTTGTCAAATTGATAAAAAGCTATTGATGTAACACACGTCACACCATAAAAGTATAAATAAATGTTTACCTGCTCAACAAAAAAGTCATCCGTGTCAGTTTTCAGTCCCAGATCTCCCTGAAGCTTCCTCCAACGCTCAATAGTGGACCCTACAGTATATTTATCGGACTTAGAGTCTGGCGTTACTTCTTTTTCCTTACAGACTTTCCCTCTCGTCCAGACTTTACCGCTTGCTGCTGACGTTTAGTATTTGTATCCATTGCTGATCTGACGCTACTTAGCCAGCTACCATAGACTGTCTGTCAGCTGCTTGCTCTGTACGGAGGGGGGCGGGGTCAGGTGTGGTTGGGGGTGGAGACGCGAGCGCCAGGCGGAGTTTCAAGTGGAGCTGGTGATTGGATGAGAGCAGTTGACCAATGCAAGCTGTTCGGCCAGACAGCTTACATTGGTCGACTCTTGCGGCTGTACAGCCAATACACTCTTAGAAGAAAATCTCTCACAGATAACCTTAAAAGGTTCTAAAATGTTGATTGATTTGGAACCCCTAGAATGCAAAGCATGAATGATCACAACATTCAAGATATGGGGGTTTAAAATTGTAATTTATCCTCAAAAAATCTGCATGATTAAAATGGGATATTAAGTTACTACAACAGTTTAATAAACAATAATTTAATTACAACTACAAAATGTTGCAGAATAATGGAATATATGAATGAATAATAGCCTATAAAGAACATTTGTGCCAAAAGGGTTCTTTCTTGTCATTATCATAATTTTTTGCATAAATTGTCCTTTGCGGTCTAGTAAAGAACCCTATTCTACACAGATATAGAACCCTAAGAGTGTAGAGGGAATGGATTTTTTTTTCATTCTTTTTCTATTCATATTGTTAGGATTGTACTATATAACCATAACCAGCATCTAAACGAGGACATTAATGATGAACAATATTTGAAATCGTATACCCACTGCAGATTTAAGGTTTCATTTTAATCTGTTATCTGTACTAATTGGATCAGATGCACATTGTGTTTGTCTCTCATTCTCACTGAACTTTGTCTAGACCATCAAGGACTTGACAGCTGTCTTTATGAACCAAGTGTAGCCCTTGAGTTTCACTCGTTATCTGGTCAGTTGTTGAACATGTATGGGTTGCTTCTTGTTCCTCATGGTTTTTTGGTTCCTTTTTTCTGTTTTATCTGTTCATGTATTACTTTATTAAAAATCCTTCGCCTGCGCTCCTCAGCACTGCGTACAACTGTCACAGGTGGCTGTGTCGAGAAGCACACAACTCAAAATTGTCTTTGATATATCCGCAATGTAGTAAACGGTGAATCACAGGAGAAAATACAAAAACATTAACGTATATTTATATTTAGTCTGTAATATATTGTGTGGTGAAGAGACAGTTTTCCACAATTGGTGGACATTAAAGTCAAATTATGTTAGTTTTGACTTCTTTAAATCAAAGGCAATGAAGGGCTGAAAGTAAGTAACTCAAAAACTGTTGATTAAACAACTCCAGAAACAGCTTTGCCATCTTCTTTATCAGTATCAATTTTAACCGTATTTAAGCTGGACAATGACTTTATTCTCGATCTGCAAAAACAATCATTGTTATTACTGTAAAGTTGCTTTGTAAAAAGCTCTATATAAATAAAGGTGACGTGACTTGACTTGCAACAACAACAAAACCAGGTCAGATCTGTTAATCAGTGTAATCAGAGAAACTACCAGGATTTGTCAGGACACACTGAAGGAGTTTGCTGGAAAAGCAGTTTTTCCTGGAACACCGGGCATGAAGTGAAAGAGAAAATAAAAATTTGTTTCCCAAAATCCCCCATGCAAAGCCAAAAAGAGGAACCGCATGTTGCAATAGTGATGTGTAAGTCTGTTGTTCCTTATTAAACTTCTATTGAAACGAAACTCTTGGGGAAATAAACAGAGCATATGAATGTGATCAGTGTTTCAGTCTGAGCGAATCCTCTTCAGACGCTCTTCACTCTCTCCAGGTGGGCAACAATATTCATACTTCTTTATTTAGAGCAAATTATGATTCCTATTACACACAGATTATTATATAGTTTATTTCCAGTGTAGTTTTTAGAAATTATGTGACTTCATTAAATCTGACTACATCGTGTGCATGAATTAATTAAGTAAATGATTTGGACAGAAAACTGATGAATGATTTGATTGTCGTAATGTTTTAATTCAGCGAGTGAAATAAAGATTGGGAACTTATGAATTGTAGATGTTTTTCTCATGGTGATTTTTCTCAGTGTGTTTGACAATCTGACACACACACACACACACACACACACAAACACACACACTGGTGACCTTATCCAGCAGTGTCTCTGATCACAGTGTTTGACATCATCCTTCAGTCCAGCGTGAGTCTTACTTTCATTTACCAATGTATGAGTGTTGTTGTTGTTTTTGTTATCTTTTCATCATGGATCACTTAAATTTTAAATGATTTAACTTTCTAATATTGATGGGATTTACTTTATTGTCATGTCATTGACCTTACAGCAATTTGTATGAATTTTACAAGGTGGATAATTCGTAGAAATTCATAAATCACCACTCGTATTTGTACGATTTTTGCTAAATTCTAAGTATTTTACGAGTTATTCATTCGTATGAATTATTATATTTTATTCATAGATCCTTGCAGGAATACAGAAACAAAGACTGTGACATTTAACTTCAATAATTACACTCACAGAATCATTACTTGTAGTATCTTCACTATAAATCAGCCTATCACACTCGAGTTATAGTTATCACTTTACTTCTGTTGGCAGCAGTTACAGACATGGGATCAGTGTGCTCATCGATATTATAGTTATGAATTATTAGAGTAATCTTTGAAAATGTTTAATGTCTGATACAGGAGAAGTGAATTGAGCAGACGAGATGTCTCAGGAGTCTTCAGTAAGTACTTCATGCTTAAAGTTATGACTTTATCAACTAATAATCACTTTATAATCAAATTATTATTATCCAAATGAGTACATGACATAAAACTACAACACAGCCTCTATTAGCCAATCAAATGAACTCATGTTAACGAAAGAGCCTTTATTTAATTTTTTTTTTTGATATTTCAGGAACTCGTAAGCTCTTGGTGCCAAACTGCGACGGAGCATTGAGGAACTGAACTTAGAAGATTTTGACAGAAATTATCAAACTCTCACTCAAATAAAGGTAACCTGAACTTGATTTAGATTGACTTGTGTCGCTGTTAGAAATGTAACAATTAAGCATGAACGAAGATGATAGAGCATCTGAGAAACAATTTATAACACTGTAAATCAGATTCAGCAGATGAAGGTTTCTGAATCAAAATAATGAAATACTGAGAATAGCTGAAATCTGTGAATATGGGGAGAATTGACAAAACTCTCAAAGTGCGCATTAAACTAAATGCCTCAGTCTTATACTCTATTGAAAAATATTGATCATTACAAAATCACAGGCCAAATCAAGACAAAAGCAGGAGAAATCAGATCAGAAACTTTGAAATTGATTCCTCAGATGAAAGAAACAGGCTATATCAAATCCAGAAGACTCTGAAAGAAATTAAAGATGCCAAATAATAAATTAATAAATTAGTTTAAATCTGTTTAGAAATGATTGGACTGATCTGTGTGTTTCATTATCATCTGGTTTTATCATCAATAATACAGTCAAAGTGAAATCCCTCTTAATCTGACATCTTTAAAGATGTGTGCATTAAATGAAATAGCAGAAAGTGTTCAGTCTTTCAAAGCAGTTAATTCTGAATTATTGACGTTTATATTTTGGGATTTTCTACTGTATCAGAAAATAGTGACAAAATGAGTTCAAATGTACTTTTTTTTTCATTGATGTTGTAATTATGTGATTAAATTACTCTGGTTGTCACATAGGTTTTTGGAAGATTGTATTTTTGATTAGAAACTATTTGCATGTTTAATGTCAAATGATGTCAAGACCAAAATATCTACCACGAAATAAATCTTGCCAACATTTCCTCTACATTGTGTGATCTTTTATAAGTATACATGGGAAAGTGTTTGAAATCATCTTTTAAGAGGCGACATGATGCTGAAATAAACTTTTTTTTCTTTTTTTTACAATATATCAACTGTTCTTGTTGCAAGCATTGGTTTACTGAAAATGCAGTCTTTTTTATTTATTATATAATAACTGACTTGTATTAGACTGTTTTATATCAAACAGATTAAAACCAAATCATTTGGCAGAAAATATAGATTTGAGATTGGCCTATAATTGACTATTTCTGTAGGATCAATAATAAAAATGACAGGCTTTATAAACTAAGACTAACAATTTAAACTGGAAGCGATTGACCAGAGGAAGCCAGTGAAGTAGGTAAGGGATAGAAGTATTGTGCAGATTTTTAAAGCGTGGATAACAGTTTCCGCATTTCCAAAGTTAAGAGAGGTGCCTGTACGAACAATATCCCGCAAGTGAAAGAAGCTCGATTTAACAACCTGACTGATATGTTAGTGAAAACATAATGAAGAATCGAAATCAAACTCCCAGGCTCTGCACAGCTTCTGAAGGCCTAATCTAGACATCATCAATATCAATAAAAGATAGTCATGCCCGGGCAAGTTCTGTGATTTAGGGCCAAAACAAACACAGGATTGCAGTTTTACCAGCAGTAAGCTGTAAGAAGTTCTCAGACATCCATGTTTTAAGTTCATGAATGCAAGAGACAACAGAACTGGGTTGGGTTTAACTGTGAAAGTAAATTTAAATATCATCAAATTTGCATTTTTTTAACAACTGGTTTAGTCAGCCAGCTTAAAAGTTTTTGGTACGTCTCATAACGACAAAGATGATTTAATGACATTGAGAAGAGGATCTAATTACCTCTGGAAGCAGTTCAATAGTTTAGTCGGTATAGGGTCTACAAGTTGTCAATTTAGATGATTTAACAAGTTCAGACAATTCTTCCTCTCCTATAGCAATGAATCAAATTTTCCGTCAGTGAGAGACACTGCACTCTCTGAATGCGATACTGTAGTAGACTGTTTTCTTTTTCTTCTAGAAACAAACTTTGTTGTATTATTTTCATGTTGTCACTGTGAAGCTGCTTTGATACAATCTGTATTGTAAAAAGCGCCATATAAATAAATGTGACTTGACTTGACAGTTGCATAGTTATAATTTTCTCCCTGATATTATCAATCTTATAAGTGAAGAAGTTCATAAAGTCATTACTTATGGGCTTGAAGCTTTCTTTTTCATTAGTTTAGCCACTGTTCCAAATAAATACCTAGGATTGTGTTTATTTTCTTTTAATAGGTTTGAAAAATAAGCAGATCTAGCAGTTTTTAAGGCATCTCTGTGTGCGATCGAGCTCTCCTTCCGTGAAATACGCAATACCTCCAGTTTAGTTTTCTGACAGCGATGCTACATTTTTCCAGTATTGCATCTAGTTCAATATCAAGCCCTTCACAAACACAATCTGAATGGGATGATAGAAAATGGATAGTCAATGAGTCACATCTCATGAGGTGTAGCCACAAGTGTGTCACAACTGTGGTGTAGCCATCACTGAGAAGAAGAAGATAAAGAGTAGTGGACCTGTCTGAATGCACGCCATGATAAGTGGGCATCATGTCCAGATGCTCAAGGAAGGATAGGATGACCTGCTTATACCAGCAAATGTTATGTTTACCGGAACAACATTCAGCGAACGGTGGGCCGAAACGGTTGAACTTACACATTCCAAAAAAGACCCATTACTAATCAGTCCAGTCAAATTACTTATTTCCAGTGATACATAAGGAACATCAACAGAACCTAATACAGCGGATCATGCAAGTGCGGAAGGAAAACGGTCGAACTGTGTGGAGATGCAAAATCTGACTCTCCAGGTAACATATTACATTGGTAATTGAAATTGAATGTAATGGCACAAAAGCACAGATAACTCTTATGTTACTGTTACTGCTGGTTGGCTTACACAGAATATTGTTGAATTTTACAGGCCACATTTGCAAATACTCCACATACTTGTTCCAGCTTCTCTCCACTGATGAGATTATTCATTTTGAACCACTTCAGGTAGGTTTCGGCAATCTAATGAGGGAATCTGTTGGGAAAAAGAACAAGATTTGCATATACATTTTTACCCAGAGGGCATTGTCATGTACACAAAGTGCTGTGTAAATCTAATGACTCATTAATTTATTCATCTGTATCTCTCCTGTCTCTGTGCAGGTGACTGAAGCCAGTGGTTTGGTTGCCATGGAGTCAGAAGGTTTTAGGAGGGTCTCAATGAGCTGCGGTATAGGAGGGACTGGACACTGACCTCATTGCCCATCAATAAGAAAAATGATGCGAGAGGAATATCAGCAAACCCACCACGAGTTTGATCCTTGACATGTGGCTAAAGTTAGTTATTCTCACAAAAAAAAAGACTATTGAGGCTGACACAAGTAGCATCTTCAGTAAGAGACTAATAACATTTATTTTCAGTATCTCTTTCACATAGAGCTGCTGAGACTTTGCCACTGCCACCGTGTTAAACTGTGAATGAATATGCATCTACAATCTGTTCTTTGTTCTTAATTGCACACACACAAAGGCATAAAGAAAAAACTTTTCATCTTTACACTTTTCCCAATACATGATGACATGCTCTACTGTTTCGTTTCCTCCAACCGCACATCTTTGCTATAAAAAGATCTCTCTGCATGCTGGTAATCACACACACCTGGTTCAATGTGGCATGTGGTTGAAGGGAAGCACTATGAAACTGTTTTAGGTCGAGTAAATGTTGAAAAAGGGCCGAAGCCGTCTCAACATCATCGGCCAGATCCTTCTGCGATCCCCAAGAATGCAGGCACCACGCTGCCTTTACAGACCTGATTCACAGGGACTGTGTGCCTGTCCTGACTCACTAAACAGGCTCAGGCGTTCAAAGGGGCACGTGTTCACACTTGGCACAGACAGAGCCCTCGAGCGATGCCTGTGTGTGCTCCGCTCCCAAACAACACAGAAAATAAACAGTTTCCAGAAATCTCCCAAATGCAAAAGAGGAACCGCATGTTGCAATAGTGATGGGTAAGTCTGTTGTTCCTTGTGAATTTCTATTGAAACGAAACTCTTGGGGAAATAAACGGAGCATATGAATGTGATCAGTGTTTCAGTCGGAGCGAATCCCTCTTCAGACGCTCTTCACTCTCTCCAGGTGGGCAGCAATATTCATACTTCTTTATTTATAGCAAATTGTGATTGCTATTACACACAGATTATTATTTTAGTTGTTTGTCAGTGTAGTTTTTAGAAATGATGTGACAATTAATCTGACTACATCGTGTGCATGAATTAATTTAGATAATTGATTAGGTCAAATAAACATTTTAATTCCAAAAGATAAACTAATAGGATCTTTTCAAAAACTGTAAATGATTTGGACAGAAAACTGATGAATGATTGTGAAACCGTACAGTCAGTCTGTGGTTATAAAGGGCACATATCATGCAAAATCCACTTTTTTAGCCCTTAAATGCATTTTGTTGTAGATTTGGAGTGTTTATAAGTACAGAAAAGATGAAATTATTCTCTTCAGGTGCTTAGTTTATATCTTTATATTCTGTTTTGGTCATATTTTTCAACCTGTTCAGATTTTTCTGTTGACGTTTTTTGAGCAATAACGTCACAGTATTTGCGGTGAACTGACAAATAAGGACGTCGACTACCCGTCCAACACTGATCGAGCAATCCGCCATTATTATATCTCGCTCCGATTTTGTAGTTCAAGCTCAATGATGCAGAAGTTACAGAGAGGGCTAGTCAAAATGTTCGGTTGTTGGATGTAGTGACCTAAAGCACTTCAAGGATCCCCACTTCAACAACCTCAGCCAGTATACAGAAGGGTTTGCTGATCGACTTCTATCATTTAGCTGCTGTGTTTCCCGATGCTTTTCTAAACGTAAGTTATCATATTATTATATCATTTTTAGTGGTAAGATCAGACCGCAGTCATTTATCTTCCCAGACAGCAAACTGACATTGAATCAACGTGGAAATGACGTCTCTCATGACATTGAAACAATGTTGATCTCACATTGATTGCTCATTCGAATTAACGTTAAACCGAACGTCAGACGGTGCATTCTTCAAAGCTAAGTGAAAATTGAAAATTGGTTTGCTTTCATAACGTTGAAACAACGTTGATTTCAAGTTGATTTTCCGTTAGTTTTGAAAGAATGACGCGTCTGACGTTGGTTTAACGTTAATTCGAATGAGCAAAACAATGTCAGATCAACGCTGTTTCAATGTCATGTTTCCACGTCTAGATTCAATGTCAGTTTGCTATCTGGGTTGTCAGTGTGCTTGTTTTAACAAGAGAAATAGTCGACTTTCACTAATAACACAACATAGTTAACTTACATACCTGCCTCCATATGAAGACGTTGTTCTGCAGGCTCGTCGTCTTTATCAACTCGCTCGCTCTGGCTCCGAATATTTAAGGCTTGGTGGACAAGTCTTCCGTTGTTGACATTTTGTTAACGTGTGTAAAAATGTTCTTTGAAGCTATAGTAATTGTATATCTCTTATCAAACTACAATAATGGCCGAATGCAGAGAGTTGAATCGACCGTGAACTCAGCGACCTGGAGAGCGGCGGGGAAGACGCAACTCCTTTTTATTTAAAGGGGCCATATTAAACGACTTGCTCACAGAAGTACATCAGAAAAGGGGTAGAAAAGGGGCCTGTTGAGCTATAATAATGAGGAATTCAGACCCAAACATTGCAGTTATGCTTTATATAGACCACAAATGTATGATTTATAAGTAAAAATCAATGATTTAAAAGCATGAAATGTACCCTTTAATTCAGCGAGTGAAATAAAGATTGATAACTTGTGAATTGTAGATGTTTTTCTCATGGTGATTTTTCTCAGTGTGTTTGACAGATCTGAATACACACACACACACACTTGGTGACCTTATCCAGCAGTGTCTCTGATCACAGTGTTTGACATCATCCTTCAGTCCAGCGTGAGTCTTACTTTCATTTACCAATGTCTGAGACATTTTTTTTAAATGTTTGCATCATGGATGAATTAAATTGAAATTATTGAATTTTCTAAACATTGATGGGATTTACTTTATTGTCATGTCACTGACCAACCTGACCTTACAGCATTTCGGATAAATTTTACGGGGTGGATAATTTGTAGGAATTCTTACAAACTCACTCATATCTGTAAGATGTTTTCTAAATCATAAGTATTTCATGAGTTGCCCAATCGTATGAATTATCCACCTGTACTTCGTGAGATAGTGTCGTCATTGACACAAATGTACAAGGAGTGAACTTATTTTATACATAGATCCTTGCAGGAATACAGAACCAATGAATGTGAAATTCAACTTCAAAAAACAAACAAACAACCAGTGGTGGTAAGTAACGAAGTAAAAATACTTCGTTACTTTACTTAAGTATTTTTTTGGGATCTGTACTTTACTTGAGTATGTTTTATTTGCACCTACTTTCACTTTTACTCCACTACAATATTAAAGGCAAAATTTACTTTTTACTCCGATACATTTCCCCATGCCCGCTCCGAGTATTTATTACACTTGGCTTTCCAAACCAATGAAAAACGTGGTTTTCTTTAGAAAAAAAATAGAACGCACGCGCTCACGCTCTTTGTCAGCATACGCTCACATAGCAGTTTGTTCAGTTCGCCAGTTCAGTGGAAGATGATGACCACAGTAACAGTAGCAGCTCTCGCTGTCAGCAGAAATGATCCCGAGATTCGCGACAGGGATCACACATGGCCATATCTCAAGGATATGTTTGAATTCACTGAAGTTAAGTAAGATTCTTATCGGCTGAAATGTCTTCTTTGCCTGCCACGACCGTGTTACAGTGCTTTCTATCAGTTCAGTTCTGGCGCCTCGGTCTCAATTGTAGCCTACAACGCGACGTAGCCTACACATCACACGTTAATGAATAGGTCCGGTACGGGACACTGCAATTCACCAAAGTTCATTATTTGCATAAGCCTTGCCGGTTAAACATTTAATTCACGTGCTGATGCACTGTTCTAACGTCCGCTTTCCTGAGCGCAAACCCCCGACGCTCGCAGACAGAAGCCTGTCAAAACAGCGCCTGAATACTGGACTAAGTTCTCTTTCGAGTCTTTGTTATGCTAATACTGTGAAATACACACAATGTTTACATAAAAATAATTGCCTATGACTAAAGTGAAAATCTGTTGTAATATGCGTCTATATTAAACGCGTCGTGCTGAGTCTAAGCGACACTGAGTAAATAGTGCTGCTGCTTGTAGCCTACTTAAAGGGATAGTTCACAAAAATAAATAAATAAATCTGTCATTATTTACTCACTCTAATGTTGTTCCAAACCTGTATTAATTTCTTTCTTGTGCTGAATACAAAAGAAGATTTTTTTTGTGAATGTGGGTAACCAAACAGTTGCTGGTCCCCATTAACTTCCAGGGAGAGAAAAAAAAAAACTATACACTGGGGACCAGCAACTGTTCGGTTACCCACATTATTCAAAATAACTTTTATTTTCAACAGAAGAAAGAAACTCTGGGTTTAAAACATCTTGAGAGAATAAATTAAGACATTTTTTCATTTTTGAGGGAACTATCCCTTTAGTGTTAATAAAAAAAAATTAAAAATAAAAAACACAAGGAGAAAATCACTCACTGACTGAGAACTTTAATAGTAGCTTTAATAAGAATCAATAATAGTGAAGTCTATGTAGTGTTTTAATTTAAATATTTGTTCATTTAATTACTTTCTTCAATGCTACTGTTAAATACACCTACTGCATTTGAAAAAAAACACTGTTTATTTAATTTGAATATTAATTTGTGTAATGTTTATCTTGTCTAATTTTTTTTAATAACAAAGAAAATAATGACGAAGATTTTTATCTTCGCCACTGGCCTAAATGTATGCCTTTCTTTTTTCTTTTGTTACCTAAGGCTTTGTTTTTAACATAGGGACATTAGTTTGGCTGTAATGAACATCCACTTGCAAAATAGTAAAACTTCAAAAGAATTATGATAAAAAAATCGTAGATCGTGATTTTCCTAAAAAAAAAATCGTGATATGATATTGTTGCCATAACGCCCAACCCCTGAAATGAAGTATAGCATCATTTACAAACCAGTTATTTAAGAGTTGTCAGTCATTCATAAGATCACTTAAGTAAATGTAGTAAATACAGGTAGTTATAAAGCATTTACTAGTGGTCAGTTAACTATGTGTGTGAGCTCATACTAAAGTGAGTATTCATGCCTTGTAAAGCATTTATAAAGGAGATTTAAAGGAGATCAATCTTCTAAACAGTAAAATGTAACAAACACAACACAGTGCTATAGAACATATTTAACAGCCTTTAAATCTCCTGTAATTGTCTTTTATTATTGCAAATCTAACAAATTCTTAATTGCAGTAATCTGAAAAATGATGTAATCTCATCATTTGTTCAATTAAATAATTGCAAACCCCCCTCAAAATAATTGTTCTGCTTAATTATGTATATTTACAGTTCATTGGAATGTTTACTTTTTACTTTCGGTACTTAAGTACTTTTTAAATCGGATACTTTTGTACTTTTACTCAAGTGATGTTTGAATGGAGGACTTTCTACTTTTACTGGAGTAATATTTTATTTAAGTATATATACTTTTACTTGAGTATAACTTTTGAGTACTTTTACCACCCCTGCAAACAACAAAATCGTTACACACTTGTACAGTAGTATCTTGACTAAACATCATATACTACACACACGGAGTTATAGTTATCACTTTACTTCTTTTTGCAGCTGTTACAGCAACAGAAATCATGGGATCATTGTGTTCATCGATATTTTCTTCATCAGGTCAGAACACACACACACACACACACACACACTTGTTATAGACAACACCTGGTGGATACTCCAGGATACTACAATACTTCTATCGCAGCACTATACTGTATATTGTAAGTTATGAATTATTAGAGTAATCTCTAAATGTTTAATGTCTGATGCAGTTGAAGTGAACCAAGCAGACGAGATGTCTCAACAGTAAGTATTTCTTGTTTACCTTTATCTTTATTAACTTTATAATTAACTGATTATTATCCACTTTTAACAAGGTTTCATTTGTTAACATTAACTAGTATTACAGCATGTTATTAATCTTGGTTAATTTCAACATTTTTAAATGAAAAGTTACTCATCAAGTGAGAAGAGGAAAGTTTATATGGACAGTGAAACTTTTACTGTATTCAACAACGGCTCCTTAAACCACAACAGATCATGATCACACACAGTCACATTTACTTTACACACACAGCTATATGAGTTAACGTATAGATAATAATATAATACTTGCAGATACTTTAAGTCAACTGTTTATATGTAGATTGTTCTATTATTATCATCATCATTTTTATCAGTGCATTTTTTTATATTTATTCAACATCCCAAGCATGAACGCTGTATAAAACTCATACAAGACATATCTAGTGCACTCTTATGATTTTTGTTTTATTTTATATATTTCAGGAAACTTGTAAACCTATTGCAACAAAACATTACAGGACTGAACACAGAATTTGACAGAAATCATCAAACTGTCACTGGTAACAATAAAGGACCTGAAGGACATCACTGAAGCATTTCAATTCATGCCCTCGAAAACTACAGCGATAGATTTGGACTGTTGCCGCTGTTAGAGGTGGAGAATCACACATGACCGAGATGATGGAGCATCTGACTACAATTTACTACATTGTAAAAGAGCTTCAGCAGATGAGGAACGTGGTTCCTGTTCAAAATAAGGGAATGATGAGTAGAGTAAGAGCCGTGAATACAGAGAAAATTGACAAACCACTGAAACAGCATATGCAACTAAAAGGCACAATCGATACTCTGCTACAAAATCTTGATCATTACAACATTACAGTACAAAACAAGACAACATTGATTCCTCAGATGAGAGAAACAGCTGCTCAATTTCAGAAGACTCTGAATGAAATTAAACATGCCAAAGAATATATTAACAAATTAGTTTAAAATCTGTTTAGAAATGATTGGACTGATCTGTGTGGTTTCATCATCAACTGGTTTTATCATCAATAATACAGTCAAAGCGAATCCCTCTAATCTGACATCTTTAAAGATGTGTGCATTTAATGATGTATGAATCATGCAGAAAGTGTTCAGTCTTTCCAAGCAGTGAATTCTGAATTATAGAAGTTTACTGTAGGTGAACGGGGCGAGGCCGAGGGACGCGGGAGAACAGCGCGAAGGTCGGTGGTGAGAGTGTGAGACACACACCGGTCTCTCGATCATCTGTGAGAGATGCGAGAACTGGTGTGCTTCACTTATTACCACTCAGCCTCGTCCTGTTCGCCACATATAGCTTACATATTCTGGGATTTTCTACTGTAGATCTGATGATTTCAGGACTAAACTCTCAGATTACAGCAGACGTTTTCACTTATCAGAAAATAATGAGAAAAATTAGGTCATGTACTTTGTATTTTGTAATATGTGATTCAATTACTATAGGTTTTTCAAACTTTTGTTCTAGTTTTTATGAAATTGGATAAACTCTATCGGGCGGTTTCCCGGACAGAGATTAAGCCTAGTCCAAGACTAAAATGGCCCTTTAAACCCGCTCAACAGAATCTGCTTTCTCTGTCATGGCTTTAAATAGTTCTATGTTTAGTTTAGTCCAGAGTTTAATAAGCTGATTTCCTGAAGGATGACTACAGTTACATTTTTGATTTTTTACAATTTTTTACACTAAATTGAGTCTTGAATGAAACCAACCAGGAGGCAGGTTTCGCTTCAGATTCAAACATTTAATGTTGCTTTAACACCATTATATTGGGTTTCTTGCTTAAATGTGATTGATTCATGTTAACTTGAAATTGTCAGACTTTGAATTGATGTGTTCGTTTTTTTTATATATTTTTCAATCTAGTAACCTAAACGAAAAGATGCCTTCTATATCATCTTGTGCAAAACACAAACTCTGAGTTCGAGTTAAGTCTGTTATTATTCCTGGTCATTTTAATTGCAATATATATATCATATACTGTATATTGAAATGTTCTAGTTTGTTCCTTTTTTATTGTGTGAGTAGTGTCCTGTTGTTGTATTCAACTTGTGACGTGCCTTGGCAAACTTTAATTGTTTTTAGTGTGCTATATATAAATAAAATTGATTGATTGATTCAACTCTTCAGCTTCATATTTACTCTCCTTATCAGTTATGGACTCCGCATAACTTTTTTTCTTTTTTTTTTTTTTTGTTTTCTGCAATTTCAAGTTTAGCCTAAAAAACACAACATAATACTCTGTTGAGGCTATGTCAAGGAAGCACCGAACGGAGCGGAGTTATGCGCATACTCTGCCCTGGAAAGCTGTTCAGACCAGGAAGGGTTGGGGAACACAAGACTGAAGTATACGACCAGGGATCTGATTGGCGTGCTCGAGCTTGGCCATTAGTCTGACAATGGAAACTGGAGAAGAGGCTGGCAGAGGCTCCGATAAGGCGACAGAACTCTCTCCAAAACAGAGACGAGAATTGAGGATTTCAGAGGGAAGACCATGAATCTTGAAAACATTATCGACGACTAACTGGGCTGTCCGTACAGAACGATGCTAGATATAAATGATCAGACTTAGAAAGGCGATCGACGATCGGTGAGGATTACAGTATTCCCTCCAGATGGGGAAGACCTGTGATAAAATCAGACACGAGGTGCGACCACGGTGGGGAAGGTAAGGGGTCTGGTCAGGCCAGCAGGGGGCGTGTTACTAGCCTTGGTCTGCGTGCAGACGGTGCAAAGCACAACGAAATGACAAATGTCGCATTCATGAGTGGGCCAACAGCACCGCTGGCGAATAGAGGCAATAGTTCCCCAGGGTATGCAAACAATTTAGAGGAGTGATCCCACTGGAGGTAAACATCGACTTGAGAAGCCGTCTCTGACCAAGCAAAGCAGGTCTTGGTACAAGGTTCATGACAGATAAAGACTAGACACAAATATGCATGTGCATGGCGTCACCATTTTCACAGATTCACGTTTTTTAGTTTACACAGAGATGATAACGGTGTCGGTTTAAAAAAACTTGCACTTTGAAACCTGTTTTAAAGTTTGCATTCTCAGGCCAAATGCAGTTGTCGTTGGAAACGAACACCCAGAACGCAATAAAGGGGGGGTTGACTGCTTTTTTTCTTTGCATGATTGTGTTTATGGGGTGCAATATAACATGCATCCGTGTTTTTTCTTTTTTAAAAAGTCTTATTTTTCATAAATTTCACCTTTATTGTAAGCCGTGCTCTCCTCTGTCCCCTGAACGAGCGGATGACTTCCTGAGTCTATGAAAACATTCCCTCAGAAACATGTGGTGGGCTCAGATTGGTTCGTTTGGGCCAGTGTGTTGTGATTGGCTAAACTGTTGCTCACGTTGTCCGGAAGGTTAACGCCCATTACCTTTACGGGCGATACAGGCATGCCAAAGGTGGATACCATAGACGGTGGATACACGTAAATAATGATGTGGAGACTGCAGTATCAGTTTGAGGCAGAATCGGACCGAGAAAGTCATAGAGTCAAGCAGAACCTCACCACACACACGGCTCTTAATAAAGGTTTCTGAATGATAATTTGCTACATTTTTTTAACCATATAAACGTTTGTTTTACACAATAGCATCTGACTGGCTATGATAGCAACTGACTGGCTAACTAATGTTAAACACAAACAGCGTTGGCAAGTTTACGTTCTTGATTAAATCGAAAATAAAGTCATAAAGCATACATACATGAAAAATACATTTACAACATTAATACTTATACAAAATTCAGGTCCATAATGTTTGTACACGTTTGTCGTAGACAAAAAATAGCATAACCAGTAGCCTATAACAAACAAAAATAACGACTTTATTCGACTATTCCTTTTCTTCCTTGTTGGCCTGAACGAGACTGGAAAGATTTCCACGACGCATGCGCGAGAACTGAACTGAAGTAGTTGAAGGAGATCGCAATTCTCGTGCATGCGTCGTGGAAATCTCGTCTCGTTCAGGCCAACAAGGAAGAAAAGGATTAGTCGAATAAAGTCGTTATTTTTGTTTGTTTTTTGCACAAAAAGTATTCTTAATAAACTTATAGTTGAGCCACTGTAGTCACATGGAATATTTTAACATTTTCTTCATTGACTTTCTGGGCCGTCAAGAGGCAGTCCCTTAAAAGCCTATGTGGTAGTTATACAGCTCTCAAATTTAATAAAAACATATCTTCATTTGTGTTCTGAAGATGAACGAAGGTCTTACGGGGTTGGTACAGCATGGGGGTGAGTAATTAATGACTTAATTTTCATTTTTGGGTGAACTAACCCTTTAAAATGAAAAAAGAGAAATTGCAGTCAACCACCCCTTAGGTTTTCTGTGTTCAGTTGAAAACGCTGTTGTGTAAGTGGCCCATAAGTTTTATAACTGAATGATTCTCACAGCAGAAAGTAATCAATTATAACCGTTTTTAAGCTGGACAATGACTTTATTCTAGATCTGCAAAAACAATCATTGTTGCATTAATTTCCTGTTATTACTGTAATTGCTTTGTAAAAAAAATCTATATGAATAAAGGTGACGTGACTTGACTTGCAACAACAACAAAACCAGGTCAGATCTGTTCATGAGTGTAATCAGAGAAACTACCAGGATTTGTCAGGACACACTGAAGGAGTTTGCTGGAAAAGCAGTTTTTCTTGGAACATCGGGCATAAAGTGAAAGAGAAAATAAACAGTTTCCAGAAAATCACCCAAAAGAGGAACCGTAAAGTGTTGTAATAGTGTTGGGTAAGTCTTTTGTTCCCTGTGAACTCATACTGGAAACAAATATCTTCAAAACAGGGAAATAAACGGAGCATATAAATATGGTCAGTGTTTCAGTCGGAGCGAATCCTCTTCAGACGCTCTTCACTCTCTCCAGGTGAGCAACAATATTCATACTTCTTTATTTAGAGCAAATTATGATTCCTATTACTCACAGATTATTAGTTTAGTTATTTATTTCAGTGTAGATTTTAGAAATTATGTAAATACTTCAATAAATCTGAATACATTGTGTGCATGATTTAATTTAGATAATTGATTAGTTGAAATAAACATTTTAATTAAACAGATAAACTAATGGGATCTTTTCAAAAACTGTAAATGATTTGGACAGAAAACTGATGAATGATTGTGAAAGCGTACAGTCGTACAGAGTGAAATAAAGATTGAGAACTTATGAATTGTAGATGTTTTTCTCATGGTGATTTTTTTTAGTGTGTTTGACACGCACACACATACACACACACACACACACACACACACACACACCTGGTGACCTTATCCAGCAGTGTCTCTGATCACAGTGTTTGACATCATCCTTCAGTCCAGCGTGAATCTTACTTTCATTGACCAATGTCTGAGTGTTGTTGTTTATCTTTGTATTATGGATTAATCCAATCGGAATTCTTTAATTTTCTAACATTGATGAGATTTACTTTATTATCACTTTATTTACTAAATCAGACTATACACACACTGAGTTATATTATCACTTTACTTCTGTTGGCAGCAGTTACAGCAACAGACATGGGATCATCTGAGTCAACAGGTCAGAACCAACACACACACAAACACGCACACACACACACACACACACGACACCTAGTGGTTACTCTAGTATACTACAATACTTCTCTAGCAACATAGTTATGAATGATTGTTTCAGTAATCTTTTAAAATGTTTAATGTCTGATACAGGAGCAGATGTGTCTCGACCACAGTAAGTATTTCTTGTTCAAAGCTTTATCTTTATTATATTTTATAATCAACTGATTATTATCCAAATGTGCACATAATTTACAAGGTTTCATTTGTTAACAGTAACTATTATTTCAGCATTTTATTAATCTTGGTTAATTTCACCATTTTTTAATGAAAAGTTACTCATCGAGTGAGACGAGGGACAGTGTAACTTTTACTGTATTCAACAACAGCTCCTTAAACCACAACAGATCATGATCACACACAGTCACATTTACTTTACACACACATATATATATATATATATATATATATATATATATATGAATTAACTTATAGATAATAATATAATACTTGCAGATACTTGAAGTCAACTCTTTTTACATAGATTATTAATGCTATTATAATTATTATCATAATTTTTGCTTGTACATTTTTATAGAAAAGTATATTCAACATCCCAAGCATGAACGGTGTATAAACAGAGGATTGTAGTTCAGTGAGTGAAACTAGCGCAGGTTCTGCCAGTAGAGGACACTGGTGTAACGTTAGCAATGATGGACATCTGAGTTATCAAGAGAAGGACAGAAAACTACAACACAGCCTCTATTGTCAAGTTTTAGAGTGTTGTTAGTTTGCTATAGTGCTAAAGTACAGCATGACAATTACAATATACATAAAGGTTAATATAATATGTGTGCTTTGGCTGATAAAACCATAAAACAGACAAAACATATATCTAGTGCTGTCTACTTATGAAAAATGCTTTGATATTTCAGGGAATTAAGAAGACAAACTGAAACGGAGCATTGGAAAATTTAACACAGAATTTGACATAAATCATCAAACTCTCACTGCTGAAATACAGAACCTGAAGGACTTCCCTGGTGAACATGAGGAAACAGTGAGACGTTTGGTAAAAGCAAGAGATAGAACCAGGCCAATGATTGGCCATCTGCGAACAATTTCTGAGACTATGAACGATCTTAACAAGATTAGAAATAAGGACATAATTGCCAACACTCTCAAACTGTATCAGGAACTGAAGCGGAAAATTGATGATCTAGCACAAATTACTGATCATAACAGAATTAGACAATCTGAACATAATCATGACATGAGAAAAATAATTGCTAAATTTCAGGAGACTCTGAAAGAAATTAAACATGCCAAAGATATTGTTAACAAATAAGTTTAAATCTGTTTAGAAATGATTGGACTGATCTGTGTGGTTTCATCATCAATAATACAGTCAAAGTGAATCCCTCTAATCTGACATCTTTAAAGATGTGTGCATTTAATGATGTATAAATCATGCAGTACGTGTTCAGTCTTTCAAAGCAGTGAATTCTGAATTATAGAAGTTTATATTCTGGGATTTTCTACTGTAGATCTGATGATTTCAGAGAAACTCACATTACAGCTGAGGTTTCCTCTCATCAGAAAATAGTGACGGAAATGAGCTCAAATGTACTTTCCTTTTTTACATTAATGTTGTAATATATGATTAAATTTCTCTGGTTGTCATGGGTTTTTTGAAAGATGTTATTTTATTTTTGTTGAGAAACTGTTTGCATGTTCAATCAAACTTTTGTTCTTGTTTTTATGGCATTGGATAAACTTGTAAAACTTTGTGTTTGTAAATGAATCACTTACTCTCGAGTTTTAGATTCTGTTTATTTCTTGTGAAATTCTTCAGGCATTCATTTTAATTGCGCTCTTTGTTTTATATATTACTGTAATGTAGAATAAACTCTCATAATCATGCTTTCTCAGCTGATGTAGATGTCAAGACATATATTACAAAAATAAATCTCTCCAACTTTTCCTCCACATTGTGTGATCTTTAAATGAGTAAACAATGTTGGAAATCATCTTTTAGAGGCGACATGATGCTAAAAAAATAAAGTTTTGTTCACAATATTCAATCGTCTGTTCTTGTTGGTTTACTGAAAATGTTTTTGGTCTTTTTTATTTATTGATTTATTTATTTTAATAATTGACTTGTGATGGACTTTTTCAATATAAAACAGATTAAAACCAAAAGCAAAAAAAGCACCGTTTTTTTTTTTTTTTTTTGACACATTCAGCTCGCGCCAGCTTGAGATGTGAAAGTATACTGATTACTGAGTTTGGTAGAGGCTACATTCTTGCAAGTAAATTATACATGATTAGACGGACAAAATAATCGGTCAGGATAACCATGTCTGCAGGCTGATAGTCATATATGTGGAACATTTCAGAAAATTTCTAATGAATTTACTTTTTATTTTTTTTTTAACAAACAATAAAAAAAAGTCATGTTTTTTTTTCATTTTCCCATTCATTTTCAATTGGGGTCATTTTGTCCCCAAACACCTTAAATGGTAAAAAAAAAATTACACACCTTTAGAACAACCGAATCGAACCCAGTTTTTTTTATTTTTTTTTTTTATTTTTTTTTATTTTGCATGTTTAGATAGATTATTAAGGAAAAGTCACATGGCCCTGAGATGAAGGGAACATTTAAAAAAAAAAACAAGGAAAAGTCCAGTGGGGTCAGATTTACCCCAAAGAGTGATTAAGGGTTAATTTACCTGAGACCTGAGGCCACTAATACCGAACTCGACCCGTGTCCAAGACACTCGTTGGAGTTTTCGGACCTCGGGTTTTCAGATCCAAGTGGACCCGTGAAGACCTCTACTTTCAACAGCCCTGAACTCTCGTTGCATTTCCATATATAGCCAGACCTTATTTGATATGTAAACCATCAGTTTACAGTGGAAAGTTACTGTGGTCTACCTCCCCAGACTTACCGGGGTAGCAGTTTTGACCATCTGCAAGGGACAGAGGAAATTAGCATTCAGACAAAAGCACAGAAAACACACCCTTCTGTGTGCAAGATATTTCTATATTCTTTAGAACTTTATTACCTTTTGATTTACTGCTTTGGGAATGAGACATTATTACCAATCAACATTTTGAAGGCCATGAGACCTTCAAAATGATACTAAACAATCCTTAAAGATGATCACATTCACATTAAAACCAAACTTATTCTTGTGTGAGTTTTAAGGTGCTCAGAGGATGGAGGTAGGGGCTCAAATGTTAATTTGCAAGTAATGTCAATGTCTTCAGAGACCACTGATCAGAAAACGGTTTGCAGTTAGTCCAGTCTTACAACAGTTTCCAGAAAATCACTCAAAATTTAAGAGGACCCGCATAGTGCTGCAATATGATGAGTCTGTTCCTTGTAAACTTATCTCTTCTAAACAGGGAAATAAACAGAGCGTATATGGTCAGTGTTTCAGTCGGAGCGAATCCCTCTTCAGACGCTCTTCACTCTCTCCAGGTGGGCAACAATATTCATACTTCTTTATTCATAGCAAATTATGATTCATATTACACACAGATTATTAGAATTATTATTAATTTAGATAATTGATTAGGTCAACATTTTAATATGTATCTTTTCAAAAACTGTAAATGATTTGGACAGAAAACTGATGAATGATTGTGAAAGCGTACGGTCAGTCTGTGGTTTTAATTCAGCGAGTGAAATAAAGATTGATAACTTATGAATTGTAGGTGTTTTTCTCATGGTGATTTTTCCCAGTGTGTTTGACAGATCTGAACACACACACACAGCAGTGTCTCTGATCACAGTGTTTGACATCATCCTTCAGTCCAGCGTGAGTCGTACTTTCATTTATCAATGTGTCATGGATTAATTAAATCTAAATTATTGAATTTTCTACATACATCATCACTCATACGTATCTGTAAGATGTTTGCTAAATCATAAGTATTTTACGAGTTGTCCAATCGTATAAATTATCCACTCGTACTTCGTGTAGATAGTGTTATCCACACAAGTGTACAAGGAGGGAACTTATTTTATTCATAGATCCTTGCAGGAATACAGAAACAAAGAATGTGAAAAATCAAATTCAATAATTACACACTCACAGAATCATTACTTGTAGTCTCTTCACTATAAATCAGCCTATACACACATTGAGTTATAGTTATCACTTTACTTCTGTTGGCAGCAGTTACAGCAACAGACATGGGATCATCGGAGTCAAAAGCACCTTCAACAGGTCAAAACACACACACACACACACACACACACACACACACACACACACACACACACACACACACACACACAGTATAATACTTCTCTAGCAACACTGCATAGTTCTGAATGATTGTTAGAGTAATCTTTTAAAATGTTTAATGTCTGATACAGGAGCAGAGATGTCTCAACAGTGAGTATTTCTTGTTCAAAGCTTTATCTTTATAGTATTTTATAATCAACCGTTTATTATCCACATGAATGCATCATTTACAACAAGGTTTCATTTGTTAACATGAACTATTATTACAGCATTTTATTAATCTTGGTTAATTACACCATTTTTAAATGAAAAATGATATTTAAAGGTAGTGTAGGTCAGAATTTTATAAAAACTTTTTACCAAATTTGTTTAAACTTTCTATATATATCAATGCATAATTAAAATCGAAGTACTCTGAAAAAAAAAAGTATAAAAATCGAGTGTCTGTAGACCGTTTAATCTGCACTAAACACAGCTCATTATTTCGAACCGGGACGAAACAACGGATTGGCTTAGGCGACTGTCACTCTCTGCAACCATGGCAACCACCCTTTTGCCACACAGGACCTGCCCACTTGCGCGTATCCAGATAGTACCTGTTCGCGTGCTTGTTCGAGCTTGAAGATGCAAAACCCGAGCGCAGGTCCGCTTGTCTAAAAGTGCTCGACCACCCCGTCCTCGGCCTCTACTTCCTCTAGACCCTAATAGCAAAATCCTCTGCTTCGCCTCGACCACGGATCTGTCCTCGAGCTGACCGATGCGGTACTTGCTGTCTTATACCGTCTATGGGTAACTTACTTGTCTCGGGTGTGTAGTCCTCATCAGAATCAACAATGCTTTCATCAAGCAAACTCTTACATGCAGAACACCACATATGTCATGAATCTTACATGAAATTCCTCTTCATCACAGTGTAAATGATGGCAAAGGAAAAACGTGTATCATGCAACCTGTTTTTAGCTTCGCCTTATAGATGACTAGAGCTAGCTCGTTAGCGAATCAATATTGTAAGCTTTACCAATATCACTATGCTAGCTTGATAGAGAGTAATAAAATACAACTTATTTGTTTATCTTCATAATGATAGTTAGATTTTTTATTTACATGTGTTTCTGACATGATGTCACTACATGCACTTCTTCCTCTCCTCTCCGCTCGTCTGAGGTAAATAATGCGTCTTCAGCTCAGCTGTCAGAGTTGCGCGTTCATGTGTTTTGGGGGCGTGGCTTTGGAAGGAGCCAAGAAGGGAGGGGGTGAAGTGAATGGAAATAATGAGCTGTCTTTAAAACAGTCGTGAGAGGTCTACAGACACTCGATTTTTATACTTTCTTTTTCAGAGTAATTAGATTTTAATTATGCATTGATATATACAGAAAGTTTAAAAGAAATTTGGAAAAAAAGTTTTTTTTTCCTACACAACCTTTAACATCCCAATCATGAACGGTGTATAAACAGAGGATTGTAGTTCAGTGAGTGGAACTAGCGCAGGTTCTGCCAGTAGAGGACACTGGTGTAACGTTAGCAATGATGGACATCTGAGTTAGAGAAGGACAGAAAACATATATCTAGTGCTGTCTACTTATGAAAATATTTTGATATTTTAGGGATTTCGAATCTCTTTGTGCCGAACTGCGACGGAGCATTAAGGAACTGAACTCAGAAGATTTTGACAGAAGTTATCAAACTCTCACTCTTCAAATACAGAAACCTGATCCTGATTTAGATCTGACTAGTGTCGCTGTTAGAAATGCATCATTAAGCATGAACAAGATGATGGAGCATCTGAGAACAATTTATAACACCGTAAATCAGATTCAGCAGATGAAGGTTTCTGATCAAAATAAGGAAATATTGAGAACAATGAAATCCGTGAATATGGGGAAAATTGACAAAACTCTCAAAGTGAATAAGGAACTAAATGGCTCAATCGATACTGTATTGAAACATATTGAATGATCATTACAAAATCTCAGGACAAAACAAGACAAAAGCAGAAGAAATCAAATCAAAAACTTTGGAATTGATTCATCAGATGGAAAAAACAGCTGATCAAATTCAGAAGACTCTGAAAAAAATTAAAGATGCCAAATAATAAATTAACAAATTAGTTTAAAATCTGTTTAAAAAATGATTGGACTGATCTGTGTGGTTTTATCATCAATAATACAAAGCGAATCCCTCTAATCTGACATCTTTAAAAAGTGCATTTAAGAAAGCAATAAGGTAGAGGCTCTGCAGTTGCTATTGTGAATAAGTAACGACTGAAGTGTGTTAGGCACGACACGGAGCGGAGTAACCCCTTCAGCTGTTACTTATTCACGATACAGCACTTGCCTCGAGTATCTTAATGCCTTTATAAAACAGTTGCAACACAATATTAAAGTAAAAAACAATATTAGTGCAACTTCCTTGAAGTAAAATCACTAAAAGCCTACCTTCTGCTGGAAAAAAATAGTCCCTGAGCGTGAACAGCAACAACGTTCCAATGTGTAAAATGCATGAAAGCTCAAATAGGTCGTAGTCGTGTTTTATCGTGAATAAAGCACAGCTCTTGACCAATCAGAATCAAAGGATTCGAACTGACCGTTTTATAATGACGTATAAATCATGCAGAAAGTGTTCAGTCTTTCAAAGCAGTGAATTCTGAATTGTAGAAGTTTATATTCTGGGATTTTCTACTGTAGATCTGATGATTTCAGAGAAACCCACATTACAGCTGAGGTTTTCTCTTATCTGAATATAGTGATGGAAATGAGCTCAAATGTACTTTCTTTTTTTACATTGATTTTGTAAAATGTGATTAAATTACTCTGGTTGTCATGGGTTTTTGGAAGATTTTATTTTATTTTTGATGAGAAACTGTTTGCATGTTCAATCAAACTTTTGTTCTTGTTTTTATGACATTGGATAAACTTTGTCTTTGTAAATGAATCACTTACTCTCGAGTTTAGATTCTGTTTATTTCTTGTGAAACTCTTCAGGAATTCATTTTAATTGTCATTCTTGTTTTATATGTTACTGTAATGTAGAATAAACTCAATAATCATGCTTTCCCAGCTGATGTAGATGTCAAGACATATATTACAAAATAAATCTCTCCAACATATCCTCCACATTGTGTGATCTTTTATAAGTAAACATGGGAATATTAGAAATCATCTTTTAGAGGCGACATGATGCTGAAATAAACCGAGTTTTGTTCACAATATTCAATCTTGTAACTGTTCTTTTTGGTTTACTGAAAATGCTTTTGGTCTTTTTTATTCATTTTTTTTAATAATTGGCTTGTATTGGACTTTTTCACTATAAAACAGATTAAAACCAAAAGCATGTCATAATGTTCTCCATTATTAAATAATATATTAGTAAGTAATGTTTTTGAAGAGGAATTGACTGTGTAAAATGTTGTGTTGTTAAAAATAAAAGTTTAAAGAAGGTTTCAGAAACATCATTCTAACCTTAAAGATCCAGTAACTTTAAGAAATCGAGCTTCATCTGGTGGACATTTAACAGATCCATTTAGCCTACATTGAAGCGGTCACGAACTGCATTGTTTTGTTTTATAAGGTCTCCTGTGGGGTGGAAGTATAATTTTTACTTCGAAAAATTGTATATTTTAGAAATAAAAGGCATTTACATCTGTCTGATTTTTGAAGGGGCGTGTCTGTGTGAGACTTCAGTGTACACGCCCACTGCTGTGATTGGCCAACAGCTTTGCATATAAAAGAGCTAAGCATTACATGTGGAACTCTCTCCAAATATTTTAGCACATTTTCACTTTTACAGCTTTCAAGGTTAACTAATCGTGAAAAGTGTTGATTATAGCATTATATTTAGATCTATAGGATTTTAATTAGAGACATTGCAGTGATGAGCATTGTAGCCGATCACAATCATGTTGAGCGTATGGTGACAATGATTTCGTAATTGCAACTTGATTCACGCACTCATCAATGAATGCTTTCATCATAACTATTCACTCTAAAAAAAGGTTCTTCAGGGGTTCTTTGCGGCGGTCATGGTGCTATATAGCACCACTAAGCCCAGTTTGTTTCTTCAGCAGTTCTTCAGTGGTTCTCTGGGGTGGTTAACATGCTCTATGGCTCCGCTTATGGTTCTACATAGCACCATTTTTTTTAGAGTGTAACAGTACAAACATCATGTAAATAAGAGATTTGTTGAATGAAGCAAGAGTTCAGAACTCAGTCACTGATAAACTTGGCTGTTTGATTGACAGCTCCGGTGATCTCAGTTAGGCCTATAGGCTACATCTCACCTTTCCAACAAAGAAATGGATCGACTTCTGTCAGCTGTACAGTGAAGCACGTGAGGGATAACCAGATCAACACTGTGAAGGGAATTCTACAATACTTCAGGGAAAACACCAAATGACCATGCAATGCGATAAAAAGCTTCTCTTACCTGCAAACGATTGGGAAACACTGGAACTGGGAGTACTAGTGTTGAAGTGGAAATCTGGGAAACAAGCAAAGTCACTGAAATAAAATCACTGATAAAAACTCACCTTTTTAAAATTGCTTTTAATGTTTAGCTTAGTATAGTGTGTTTTATTTATTTGGTATTGTTTTTGCTGCTTTTGTGATTTTCTTTTTTCCTTTGTAAAGTGTCTTTGAGTAGAAAAGCGCTTGTCAAATAAAATGTATTATTATTACAAAGTGAAACCAACGACTGGGAAACAATCTAAGGCTGTGCTCTACACCCTCTCCCTTCTGATTGGTTAATCACGTCACGTCGACTCTTAAAGAAGCAGGCACACTTTTTATACAGTAACTTAATGAATAACATGATGTTGGTGGTAGTGGAAATGCGAGCTGGACCTGTTGTTAGAATTGAAGGAATTGATTTTTGCTAGGCTATATAAGATAATTCTTGTTCTATATTCTGAGGTAAGATGGCCTCTTTAAATAATTGTCAATTTTTCTAAATTAACACATGTTTGTATTTATTTATTTTAAAACCCAGATGGCTGATGCATCTAGAGCAGTGTTTTCCTTCATCTTCCCTTATATCTTAAATAAGCTGCACGTGATGGGCTAATAGATTGGTGTACATATGATGACACAACACAAAGCAATATTGAAGAATATTTATTAGCATGGACACACTGAAGACCAAGAAAACAAACAATAAAATCTGAACATAACATAAAATACACAATTAATATTAAGTTGTAAGATGCTCCTGGAATGATTCGACGTTCAGGCCCCGGTTTCTGCTAATTTCTCCACTGAACAAGCGACAGCATCCAGGTAAGAAGACCTTTGGAGATTGAAGAAGACATTTGTTTAGGAGCCCAATAAAACAAATCCCATTCAAATATGAATCTTCAGAGAAATTAGAATTTGCATCTTTAAATCAATACTTGCATCCATATGGTAAGTGCACATTATTCCAATAAATAAATAAAAGTAAAATATTAATCTTTTTTTTTGCTTCTGCTCTTTTATTTAAACCATGTTGACTATTGAAAAAACTGCCAAATAACTTTAGGCATCATTACCAAACCCAGAATAATCCACTGAGCAAAGGTATATGCCACTAAATTAGTAATTATGTACAAAAGGTGGGCATAATAAGCATAGGCTTCACCCTACACTTTTTTTTGTTTTGCTTGTTATGCATTATGTATTTCTGTATAATGATTGAAAGTTGTATAATGGTTAAATTGTATAAAGTCTACTTTTCACAATGCAGTCGGTTGTTAATATGGATAAAATCAAGCCGCAACACATTTTTCCCATTGAATATCCAGTTTCCGTCAGACACACTGTTTGAAACAGATTAAAAATGTCATGTTGATTTTAATATTCTCATGAGAATAACATGTACACATGAAATCCTCAACAAACTGAACCTGCCCAAACAATTTGAGTGAATTCATGAGTTGACCAGTCCATTTCCACAAGTTAGATGCACATTTCTGATTCCAAAGGCTAATTGAGTGAAATCATTCATGTGAAATCATAGGGCTGGTATTATAGCATTTCTTCAATTTAAAATATAGACAATAAAATATGTCTGTATAAGTCATAGAATAAATTAACCTTATTTGTTCCGCTTTGTCTGTCAGTAGTTATTGAACTAAATTGTCAAAACTCTTGTGTTTTTTTTATACCACATATACTTTTTTTTACAATAAGTGGTAAGATCAGATCTATACAACTTGACAGATAAAAAAATTGTATCATTCTACCTGCACCGAGAAGCTGATGGACTGAAGATGAAGCCGCAACTGTTGCTGCACTTGTAGTTGAACCATTGACTTTGGTCGCTGTTATAGTTGGTGCTGTCGTATTACCAGACATTGCAGATGCTGCAGATGTTGCTGAAGTTGCAGATGTTGGAGATGTTGGAGAAGTCGTAGATGTTGGAGAAGTCGGAGATGTTGCAGAAGTCGTAGATGTTGCAGAAGTCGTAGATGTTGCAGAAGTCGTAGATGTTGCAGAAGTCGTAGATGTTGCAGATATTGCAGATGTGTCAGATATTGCAGATATGTCAGATACTGTTGTGGTGCAGTGATAGCCGTTGAAGAGCAGAAGAGCAGTTACAGCGAAAAGACCCGAATTCTTCATCTTCCTTTGGGAAATAAATGTTTGTTGAACTGGATAGGCAAATATTTTTAGCTGATATAGAACTTAATCACAGTAAAGACAGTCATACAAAAACAAGAATTACTCACATGCTGTTTTACTTTACACACAGCTGTTATGATGATGTCTAAGTTAGTTAAAATGTATTTTTCATAATATTTATTGTACAGATATGCCACACAAAAACGAACATGGAAATATTATACAACTACATATTATGCATCATAATATATTCAACTGTTCTATTTTTTTAGCTTAACATTTATTTCTGAACATTAATTACCACAGTGATTTGTTATGTTGTCTTCTTTCTTCTGATTAAACAGTTCCAGGAAATGAAATCCGTGTTTGTCGTCCACAGGGAAATCGCTTCTGCCCCAAAATATTTCATTTATAGTATAAATGATCAAAATGTATTAATCCACCTTATCAACTATTAATCTAGATAATGCATAATCCATTAATAAAACTCTTAACGACTAAGTTTAATACACAAAAAAGAGCAACAAAAAGGTAAATTATTTAATGAGTTACCAGTGGCGGAGTATTTTTAAATTTAAGTCACATTAAACTGCTTATAATATTAGTAAAGATCATGAAGGTGCACATACCTGCAGTCGTCTGTGTCGTCGTTTGTTGGTCTGTGAGGTTTATAAGAGTTGGTGTGAGCAGATCTTCGATAGCTGTGGAAACCTCTTTATGACCCACTGGATAATTGTACATTTGGCAATAAAGGATGATATTGTGTTTCAGTGCTTCCTCTAGTATTGTATTGTTCTTGTGTTAGAAGTGATTCCAGTCCTCTAGCAACTGAGAGAGTCAACACTGACCTCATCAGCGCACAGACACACGGGTAACCATTGTCCAGGTTTCTAAATATAGAGAAAAAAATCCCACAAACCATTACAGGGGTCTGACAATCGAACTTAAACAATAATGTGTTTTGTCACGGTATTCTTTTGTCTCAGTTAGAGCACGTTGTGGGCATTAGAGAAACTGCTCTTGAAGTTGAACTGCTTCTTAAAATATGAGTTTGTCAGTGACTATTGGAGAATCCCACTCTGGTGTTGTTTCCTTGACTCGTGGTGTCCCCCAAGGCTCTGTGTTGGACCCTATTTTGTTTTCTCTAAATAAGATTCCCTTAGACACTATGTTTGAAATGCATGGCTTGTATTATGTATCTAAAGCAAAAAAGGGCTTAGACTCTCTTATTGCTGACAAAATACGAATCCAAGATGGCAGCACTTGTTTGTCTTGTCTGAGCTGCAGTCTTCTCCTGTACGTACATATAAATATTGTGTTTTATCTCAATAAGGCATTTTAAAATCGAGTCTGAGTCTGGATTAAAGTCAGACCTGCTTTAACAGACTTTTCTACAACCTGTTTTGCTTTGGGTGAAGCGTGCTTACTTGTTGCACTTCCCTGGGTCGCCATCCATCACCACGCTTGTCTGTGCAATATTCACTTCAACACCGGTATCATGAAGGTGCTGTTTTTCTGTGCGGTAATCTCCATGCTCAGATTATGGGATATATAAACAAAGCGATTTATTTATCGCGTCTCCACATCTCCCATCAAAATGTACGGACATAATCTTCATATTTTGGGTTGTTAGTAATTTCGCGTTTATGGATACAGGGACAAAGAACTCGCTCATCTTTAAGAACACTCGAACTCTCTATTGGACTCTCAAAATGAACATTGTAGCCTTCCATCAAAAAATAAAATAAAATAAAAAATAAAAAAAAACCTCGGTTGCTCTTACTGGCCGGTATTAATCCAAATCCTGGTCCAGTTGGAATTGTTTCAACTTCTTTGGCTTTCTCAAATAGATCAGGCCTTGTACACTTAAATGTTCGTAGCCTGCTGCCAAAATTAGACCAAGAATAGATATGGGCCAAGACGACTAAAGCAGACATTTTGGTTATCTCTTGAAACGTGGCTTAAAAAAAGTACCTGCTTCCTAAAGATCTTGTATAATTGGGTGATCTGAATTGGAATTGATAAACTCAGTTCAAAGCATATTGTGATTCTGTGAATTTTACTCAACTTATTGAATCACTTACACAACCTAATCATAAGAACCCAAACAAGTCCACTCGAATAGATATTATATTAACAAATAAACCCCATAAATAAAGTTGTTGTTTTTTTTTCCTGAAAATTATACTGTGGTTGCTATAAGGAATTGCAAAATTCCCAAAGTAAAACTTAGAATTATTACAAAAAGGAGCTTTAAATTGTTTCTGCATGAGTTGTTTGCATCTGACTAAGATATATTGTTTTTAATGCTTGATGTGACCACTGCATGGCAGTATTTTTATTTTTTCATTAATCTTCACACTTTATTTTTGAAGATTGTGAATAGGTGCACCTGTTGGGATATTCAGAGTAAAATGCCATGATAATCCATGGTTCTCAGATGAATGAACTGAACTTCATGAAAGAAACTAGGCTTGGTCCACAGCGAGGAAATCAGATACAGAAAGAGATTGGGTAGCATTTTAGAACATTGAGACACAAATGAACAACTTTTATACACAGATCAAAATCTGAATATTATATAAATTAAACCTCACAAAATCAAAATAATCCTATAAATTTTGGAAAACCATTAAATCACTTTCTCCTCCCATATTATGCAATGATTTTCCCGATTAAATTTTAGTAAAAGATAGTCTTGTTACTAACAGATATGGTAGCTCTAATAAGCAGTTCATTTCTTCAGGTTCTATTTTTAATGAAATTTCAGTGAGTGACACTCCTCATCTGAGAAGATGGCCCTACTTTTAGCTTTTCTCCAATCTTGAGTGAAGTTTTAAAGGCCTTAAAAAACCTGGACATTAATGGGTCTGTGGGGCAGGATGAAGTTGAGCTTTATTTTTTGAAAGTATCCGAGATCATTGCTGGCCCACTAGCTTATATGTTTATCATTAAAACAAAATGTTAATGCTGATGTCTGGAAATCTGCTCTGGTTGTAGCCCTGTTGAAAAGTGGTGATCCAACCAATTTAAGTAATTATAGACCGATTTCTACGCTATCAGTAATAGCCAGCTTTTTATAATATATTGTCAGTGAACAGCTAAAGGAAATCTTGGTTGGTACTAGTATTTTTTCTAGGTTTCAGAAAGAATCATATGGAAACTGCCACTATGCAAGTTCGCCCTAGATAATGGAAGGTCATGTGTTGCAGTGTACAGTATATTGATTTGACTAAAGCTTTTGATACTGCTAATCATGGTATTCTACTATAACATCTACATAGTATTGGTCTTTCTGAAACCGCATTAGGTTGGATCAGGAACTATTTAAAGAATAGGTGCCAAAGGGTGCAAATTAAGGGATCTCTTTCTGATGCGCTTAATATTGAATCTGGTGTGCCACAGGGGTCCATTTTGGGTCCGCTGTTATTTAACAATCTTGGGGCCAGTTGTTCAAAGGTGAGCTGATCGGATTTCAAGGTAGATTTCAGGAAGAAAATGTAGTAAAACTTTAAAATTGGTCAAATAATACATTTGTATCATTTAGTGTATATACTTTTATTTATATTTTGCACTTGACTCGTGTAACCGATGTAACAGTGATAAAGTAGACATAGGCTAACAATTAAGCTATTGTATAGTAAAGTAAATATAAAATAAAAATTATCTTGTCCCCATTTGTGTTTTGTCTAAAAATAAGAAACACTTACAGTGACCCCATGTTGGCTCTTCTACCTGTTCTTTACATAGCTGGTATCCCACATTGTGTTATGTTGTCCCATTTACAGCACTGGTAATCTGGATTTGGTAATCTTGAAAACTGTGTATCTGGATCAGGGTGATCCAGTCCAATGTTGCTTTGAAAAACCGGCATAAAAGTAAGACGGATTACCTGATCCTGGATAGGAAAAAATGGGATTTCCAAATCTGGATCATTTTGATCCAGATTAAATGTTTTGAACAACTGGCCCTTGGTGATAACCTATCAGACACAAGTATTCATTTCTATGCAGATGACACCAAAATGTATTGTTTTGCATCTTCCATTGATAGTTGCATTTCAAAGTCACATTTGTAATGGTTCAGTGAAACATCCTCTCTTTAAAACTAGTTCTGAATGATAAGAAAACAAAATACATGGTCTTTTCTAGGAAACATGAGTGTGAATTTTCTCCATCACCTCTTTACACTCTGCAGGGTAAGTCTATAGAACATCTCAGGTTACGCATGTAAAACTGGTTCCCTGAGAGGGAACGAGAGCTGCGTTCAGCTTACGCGATGGGAACGCTCTGCGTGATTGCGTCATGAAGCCTCTGTACAATCAGTCCAATGAGAGAGTAGGACGTTGTGACGTCAAAGACCAGGAAACTATAAAGTACCCTTGAAATCAGACTGAGACAGCTTCTAAAAAAAAGGCCTAAAGCAAGTCGATCAGGACATGCAGGAAGTATGGCAGGCGAGCGCAGCTCTCGTTGCCTTTCAGGGAACCAGGGTTACATACATAACCTGAGACGTTCCCTTTCAAGGGAACTTCAAGCTGCATTAGCTTACGCGATGGGGAACCCCATACCCACTACGCCATGCTGAGAAATGTCTGTTCTGTGTGAAGTCCTTGCGCACACTATGAAGCAAGCAATCTACCCCCTGTAGTGGAGACGTCAAGGTCATAAAATCTGACTAATGTATGCGGTGAGGACCATCCTGCTGTATTTCAAATGTCAAGAAGGGAAACACCCAAAATTAAGGCCGTAGAGGCCGTCATACTCCTTGTAGAATGGGCCCGAACAGCCATATGTGAAAGCTGTTCAGCCACTTCATAAGCCAATGATAAAGCCTCGACTGTCCATTTGCTCATAACTTGTTTAGATGCAAGGGACTCTTTCTTGAGTGACCCAAAGCAGACAAATAATTGTTCAGACTTACGCCACAGGGCAGCTCTGTGAATGTAGGCATCTAATGGCCGAACTGGACATAACAGGTTCAGTCGTTCCTGATCTGGGGTATTAAAAGGTGGAGGATAAAAGGCCTGCAGCACTATAGGGTCCCTAACATTAAATGGGACCTTAGGAGTATAACCCTGTCTAGGGTATAGAAATGCTTTCACCATACCAGTTTCCAGATTCCAGGCATAAAGGAGCAACCGACAGGGCATGCAAATCTCCTAATCTCCGATAAATGAAACAGCAAGGAAAAATAAAATGTTTTCAAAGTGAGGAATTTTTCTGAAACCTCCTCAATGGGCTCAAAGGTAGCCAAAGCCAGACCCTCAAGTACAATGGCCAAATCCCAAGCCGGTGCTCTGAGTGCAGTGCAGGTCTCAACCTCATGTACCACCGAGAAAAACTAGTAATTAGAGGATCTCTCCCAATAGAAGCACCCCCAGAGGGGTGTGGTGGGCCGATATAGCCGCCACGTACACTCTAAAAAAAGGTTCTTCAGGGGTTCTTTGCGGTGGTCATGGTGCTATAAAGCACCACTAAGCCCAGTTTGGTTCTTCAGTGGTTCTCTGGAGCCCCTTTTCCACCAAAGCATTTTGAGAGCCGGTTCAGAGCCGGTTCCAGAGCCGGTCTCTCGGCCAGGAGAACTGGTTCCAAAGCGGCACCAACTCTTTGCTGGACTAGAACCGTTCTTTTAGCACGTCATGCTTACGTCAGGGGTTCTAAACATCTTTTCTGACCATAATAAAGGATCGCAAAGCCAAAGGAAACATTTGCAGAAACACGACGGAGTCCGCCTTTGTAATTGTTATGCTTGAAGTTAACGCAAGCGTTTCTATTTTTTTTTTTTATATTAAGACATTATAGACACAAGACAGGGGTACATAACTTATCAGAAAAGATTACATATCAAACGAAAATATTAAAAGACTTACACATTTCGATTGTTTTTTAAAGCCTTCTTGATACACGAGTTAGAGATAATCCCAAAGTAATGTTGTACTTGCAAGACGTATGGCGACGTAAACAGTGACGTAACGACGTCGTTCCCTGGGCGCTCTAGTCAGTGGAAAAACAAACAGGTTCTGTAGCGGTTCGCAAGTTGAACCAACTCCGAACCAACTTTGAACCAGCACCAGTTCCGAACCAGTTCTTTTTTGGTGGAAAAGGGGTATGGGATGGTTAACATGCATCTATGGCACCTATTATGGTTCTACATAGCACCATATGAAAAGGTAAGTGCTATGGCAATTAAAGTGGTTCCCCTATGATTACAAGCCAATGAACCACTTTTAGTGCTGTTTAGCACCATTTTTTTAGAGTGTAATCTTTAAGGTAGAAGGAGATAATCCAGCAGATCTTGCATATCTCTAACTGGCTAGACTGTTCTGTTTTGCACCTTGTTCTGCAAGGAGCTTAATAGGCCGAGACTGCTCTCGTCCAGCAGTCTCAGGAACATTAGATAGGTGAGGAAGAAACCTCTGCCGCTGAATGGCTTATTTCTTAATTTTCTTGAAAGCGGAGCGTCCAGAAGAACAGACATATTTATCTTTATTTTTCCATTATCTTTATATCGGAGTGGCCACCAGCAGGAAACAGCCAAACTGGCTCCTCAGAGAGTCGCTCCTTACAGTCATCCATGTCCTTTACCCACCAGGGCTGCCTAAAAATGTATTCATTATTTAAGATGGCTGGTGGGTAACGTCGGGGTCAATAACGATGGCACCGACTCGAGAGAGCTCGCAAGAGGCACTTACATACCAGAGGCACTTATATACCTTAATACTATACCCAAACATTACTATAATTAGACATTTGGGGATTAAACACATAAAATAGAAACCGGTTTATTCCACGATCTCGACACCTCAGTGTGGAGATAAGGAAAAAAATGTAGACCCCGACGAGGAGGCAGTTTTCCTGTTTTAAGATAAATTTCTTCTAAAAAAACTTCTTTATTTTCAATCTCATAATGTTCAGCTAGCCACTTAATTTTAACTGGCAACAGCACAGATAAAACCTCCTTCTTTAAATGCTCCTCTTTATTCAGCAGAGATAGAGCTGACATTTATCCAATGAAAACTCAAACATCTGCCTTTCTTTTAACATTTTTAGTACTCTTTCTTTTTAAACAAAACACTAACGAAACCAATTCCTCTGAACTGGAAATCGCAGTCACACTAGATCTGGCATGTGAAAGCTGAGAAAGGGCTGAGCCCGTCTCAGATGCCGTTTGCAAAACCCCGAAATGCGAGTCGTCTCCGCGCCTCGGCAACAGAGAGACCCGCGCGGGGACCGCGTGCCGAACCGTCCTCCTCGGAGAACACCCGGCGGGAGCGGAGCGTCCTCGTGGACCGCTTCTCGCAATGCCCACAGTCAGCTCCCTCGACAACTGAAAGCTGGCATACTCCACTCCCAAACAGCAACATAATAGCTGATGCGTGTCCCCACCCGTGATGTAACGAGGGCAGGGAACAACACAACGTCTATGATCTTGCTTGCTCGACATAAATATAAATATAGATATTGATATATATATATATATATATATATATATATATATATATATATATATATATATATAAATATATATATATATATATATATATATATATATATATATATATATATATATATATATATATATATATATATATATATATATATATATATATATATTGGGCTTTGACAAACAACAATAAATAGACAAGGACAGAGTACAGAGAGCGCTTGCTGAAAGCAACAGAAGCTGTCGCGGGCTGATTTCAAGGGTGCTTTATAGTTTCCTGGTCTATGACGTCACATGACGTCGTACTCTCCTCATTGGACTGATTGTACAGAGGCTTCACGATAACATTATTTAATAGAGAAATAAAAATGTCACATTTGGCTGATGATACAACTTTATTTCTAAAAGATAAGACTCAAATTAATAATGCAATAGAATTAATTCAAACTTGTTCTGATGCCTCAGGTCTCCAGTTAAATATTACAAAGGTGAAAGTCTCCCAGTGCATGATTCTTCTGATCAATGTTTAACATTCCAGTGAAAGATTGTGTTAAATCTTTAGGAATATGTATATATATATATATATATATATATATATATATATATATATATATATATATATATATATATATATATATATATATATATATATATATATATATATAATTTGATAATTAGACAGCAACTCAATTTTAATAACAAGATTAAAAAAGAAAATGATTTTCAACAATTGGTTAAGAAGGCATTTATCCATTTTAGGCAGAATATTATTAACAAAAGTAGAAGGTTTATCCAGATTTGTTTTTCCTGCTCTGTCTTTATTTGTTCAAGATTCTACTGGTAAAGAAATTAATCGATTATTGGTTGATTTTTTTTTGTTGGAAAAAAAGCACCACCATCTTAAAAAATGTATTAGTAGGAAAGAAATCTGAAGGAGGTTTTGAAATGCTAGATTATGTAGACATTAATAATACTTTTAAAATTAATTGGATCAAAAGGTGTGTTATAGATACTGATTCAATTTGGTCATTTATTATCCATAATATTTTTAAGAGGGTCGGTTGGTCTTAAATTTCTTTTAACTTGCAATTTTGTACTCATAAAACTGTCCAAATTTCATAAGCAAGCGCTCTTGGCCTGGAAATTGTGCTTTGTGCATAATTTTTCTCCTCACAGAATGAAAACATGGAACAACAAATTGATTACAGTTAAAGGCAAGAGTTTATTTTTTGAGAAATGGTTGGATCATGGTTTGTGTATTTAAGTGATTTATTTGATTCATCTTTAAAAATTCTCTCTTACGATTCTTTTTTTGTCCAAATTCAATTTTCCTATAAAAGGTAAAGAATTTTCTGTAGTAATTAAAGCTGTTCCCTCTGGGCTTATTAATTTAATGTGCAGCCATATGACTTATTATAAAGTTGAAAATAAAGATTATGATCTTTATGATCTCATCTTATGGTAAATATATTTTTGATAAACATGTACTAACAAAGATATAAGACAAGTATTTAACGAACAAAAGATAGTTACTCCAAGAGGGAAATTTTACTGGAATTCCATTTTAGACCTTGTTACTGTAACTGGCTGCTTCCTTACAAATTCTGTATTTCTAAAAAAATTAAGAGAAATTCAAGAGTATATACAATTTTTCACTTCTTTTTTTTGTCTTCTTCTGTTAAATCATGTGTGAAAAACTTAAAATCATACTTTAAATGTAAAACTTATATACAAAAAGAAAACCTCAGGTTCAAAATGATGGTTAATTAACCTCCTAAGACCTGGTTGTCCACATATGTGGACATCACATTATTGGTTGTGAGTCCAGGGGTCAGAAAGTAAAAGTCCTGCCATATTTTTATTCCACCCACAGCAAAAACTCCAGGGTTAAATGGACTTTACTTGGAGTTTATTTGGATCCAGACTCAAGAGTGTTAAAGTTAATGAGATAATTAAGTGATTAATTTTGTGATGATTGAGCATTATTGAAGACACCTGATGTCAACAAGCAGAATCACAGAAGGAGAAAATCTAAAATTGTAAGCCACCATTATGGAGATCAGTGTCTGCTTTAGTTGGGCTCTTGACACTTATTCTTTCACTTTAAAGTTTGTTTGTCTGCTGTTATTGATTTATAACAGTCAAATGAGCAAAGACATCTGTGATCTGATAGTGTTGGTTATGTTATGACAATCATGCTGTGATCTTAAAAATGAAACTTATCCAATGATTTGGTATAACTTCTTGGCAACAGTTTAGTGCTTCAACAATATATGATAATGTGTATATTTCTTATAATCCAAAATGTTTAATAAAAATTGTTCTTATCAAATCACTTTCATCTTTATTTAGAAACACAGACATCAATAATCAGCCTGTGTATCTCAACAGTGGTGAATAAAAATAATCCTTATTGCCACCATTCACAACTCAATTAATGGCTCCCATCATGCATTGCGGTATAAATAAATTATGATCTGAATTGTCTATGAAATTTACTTTTCCTAATTGAATATTCTGCTCGTCACCGTTGTTGAGAAGCATTGACTGAATCTTAAGGTCTGTGTGTGGCTAGAAGAAAGATTTTTTTTTTGAAAACAACTTTTAAGAAATTGATTATATTACATCTCAAATTCTGGATATTTAGGCAGAATCTCAGTTATGCTGTACCCAAAAAGATTAAATATCAAACATATATTTCAAATTATGAATGTCATAACATAACCAACACCATTAGATCACATTTTTTCTTTGTTCATCTGGCAGTTATATCTCAGATAGAACAGCCAAAGTAAATCTAAAGTTAATAATTTAAGGCTCAAGAGCCCAACTAAAGCGGACACTGATCTCCATAATGGTGCTTACAATTTTAGATTTTCTCCTTCAGTGATACTGCTTGTTATCATCAGGTGTCTTTAATAATGCTCAATCATCACTCAATTATTCAATTAATTATCTCATTAACTTTAACGCTCTTAAATGTGGACTCATATACACTCCCAGGTGTGTTAATTTAACACTGGAGTTTGTGCTGTGGGTGGAATAAAAATGTGGCAGTACTTTTACTTTCTGACCCCTGGACTTTTCCACCCAAAACTCTGGTCTTAGGAGGTTAATGTACATGTATTGGTTTAGATCTTATGAAAAGACTAGTTCATTTTATAAGATCATAATGCAAATAAATACACATTTAAAACTGTACATGAGTTATATATTCAAGGAACAATCCACAGGACAACATATTGTTGCATGACCCAAAAGTATATATGCAAATAAGAAACAAATAACACAAGTGTAATTTTGATCCCTTTAATTATTTTTCCCCAGTTGTTCATAGTATTACACAGAGAAATTAGCCACACAAATAATTCTGATTGCATTCTGTTATTCATGACAATTTATTATATTTTTTTTAGTTAATTACATTAGCTATTTGCTTTTTTAGTGCTAAAGCTAAAAAAGTTACACAAGAACTAGCACACCAATGTCTAACCCATGAGGACACTGAGATGCAGATCTACTTCACAGAAAATGAACGGTGTAAAGGATTTCATTGAGGAGAGTTAAAAAAATAAAAAGATAGAAAGAAAATGGATACACATTTACATTCACACCGTCTCAACAACACACACCTCGACCTAATCCGTCCCTTTACCTCATTATTTTCATTTTAATTCACATTTTTATGGTTATTTCTCTATTTATTTGGTAAAACATTTCAGATTCAAACTATTTCTATTTTTGGTATGTGAATGCTAATCTGGGATGACCCACACCGATCACATGAACTTTCCATTCGAAAGAAAGAGGGAAAACACCACGTCTCCTGCTTACACATCCAACTTATTCGTAAACAAAATAAACCCTCTCTAAAACAGGATGAAGACGAATGAAATGTGATTTGAGAATCTCTACAAAGTGGCGCAATCCTCCTGAAAGCACAAACCAACGAACGTTCACGGCGCTACTGGAAGAACTTTCCAATTAACGTTGTTGAAATATGTAATGTCTCATTGTTATTTGCGGGGCAGTGTTTTGCTGAAACTGATTGTTACGATGCATTTGCAGTTGTGAGGACAGTTTTGATCCTCTGGCAATCTGGTAAAAATGATCGCAGTGATTTCGGTGTTCTTCAGAGCTCTCTATATGCTATCTTTCTAATCTCAGTGGCTTGATGATTGAAGGAGCTCTCGGAAGTAATGTGGCTAAACCCTGTTGGCAGTGAAGGGGCTGGTTCGTCAGAAAAGGAAATGTAACACAACCCTTATTGTGCTTTAGAGAGTTTAAGCAGCTCACACACATTCAGACATGTCAGAGCACGCTGACACTCACGTCCTCACGCACTGTTTTATTCTGTGTACGAGTCACTGATGATTCAGCATTAGAGGAGTACACTAGCGCTTCTCAAGTTACGTTTAATCCAGGGACGGCCATTCAAAGAAACCAAACAAACGCTTCCATTCGAAACGGGTTACACTCCTGTGGCAGTACCATGGTACGACCAATTCGCACGAGTGATTAAAAATTGGCTAATTCCATACGACCTCACTTCGTAATCGATTTGTCTAACAATTCGTACGAGTGATTAAAAAGTGGCTAATTCGTACTAATTCATACGACCTCACTCGTACGGTTTGTCTAAACCCACGTGATGGGTAGGTTTAGGTGCGGGGTCAGGGGTAGGTCATTCGTACAAATTCATACGAATTGGCCAACTCTGTAAAATATGTACGATTTCGCAAAAACCTAACTAATTGGTACGAGCTGATATCGTATCGAATTGTTCCGAATTAGCCACCTCGTAAAATTTGTACGAATTGCAAAGAGATCTGGGTTGGGTATTTTGATGTATACCACAGTATTAGTCAAATAGTGTACTATGCTAATATACTCCACTGTCGTTCAGAAAATACCATGGTACAACAATAGCACACATCCACAAATCTGGTACTGCCATCGTACACACTCAAAAATCGCAAATATTTTACATTTTGATTATTGGTGGCTAAATTGTATTGACCAATAAAAGAACAACACCATTATTGAAGCATTTATAGATTAATTCCCATTTACAGGTCGAATAAAGACCGATATTCCTATGATTCACTGTTACACTGGACGAGGTCAAACGATAGGAGTGTGTATTCATCCTGCAGGTTTTTTGGCAAACTACCCCAGTGATTGCATCATAACTGAATGAGTGTGTTTGCATGCATAACCTAACACTGATTATACTTAATAATGCCTTAAACAGTGGGCTTTTATTGAGGAAAGCCTCAAAATGCCAAAGCACTGGAATATGGAAATTACCAAAACAATATTGTGGCAATTCGCAACTATTTTACATTTTGGTGAATTGGTGGCGAGTTAAAAAAAAAATCCACGTACTAATTCTCCACCAATTTGCAAAAAAGTTTCCCTTTCTCATGTCATTGTGATGAAATGCCTTATATCGGTTCATTCATGACTCTTTTTTCATTTATGAAACTAGAATATATTTCGAAAGTTACTTGAATAATGGATAACGTCAGAACAGAGTGTCCATTAAACCATTGAGTTTTAGATAGATTTGTTGTACATGTAAACACACTCATTGATGGAAGCACTTCTAATAATCCTCCACTTTATTAACTTTCTTAATTCGTGTTTGTGCTCTTACAGTGAACGGTTCATCGGTGCACGGTCCACGTAGTCTTTCATCAAACTCGCTTCAACCTTGAAACAACTTTCCTTTCCGACCGCCATCCTTCGCGTCTCGAGAAATGTTTCACCATCTAATGATTCCTCACAGATAATCCCGTCCTGCATTTTTCTCACTGAATTCCCCGTTTCAGTGAAAATACATTAGATTATAGAAGTAAAATATGGACGTCATTTCACATTGACTCCTGTGACTGTCACGTTTGTATTTCCAACTGACCGCACACACACTCTCTCACCAAAATTAAAGGAACGTAAAAAAACCCCACTGATAGCACACGTCCGTCACAGAGACGTCTATTTGATGTGTGTTTACATCTGGAAGACGTATTTTTTAGAGTGCTTGCTCATCTGCAATACGTCTATAGGACTTTTCCTGTCAGATGTCAAATAGACGTTTAGAAGATGTCTTTAAGATGCAATGATTTACAATGTATGTTAAACTGACATTTTAAAGATGTCTATCAGATGTTGACAGCAGATGCTTTCCAGATGAAGTGATCTTTAACAGACATCTTGCAGACGTGCGTGTGCTATCTGGGACAAAACAAAAACGTAGACTGACGTGGTCAAACTAATTCTGGCATGCAATTCAGAACAGGCAAAGACCCCAATGGCCCCAACCAAACAAACCAAAGTCAAATATAATTACAGTTCTTTTTTCTTTCTCGCTTTTTACGTATAGCTTTTTTTTTCCTGCAAAGGATCAAATGGAAGACATGAGCTGGCTGTTCGACCACAGAGACGAGTCTTCGTTCGTCTCCGGAAACACTGTTCCTCTCCCACAGCAGCAGGATTGTGTAAGAGAGAGAAAATAATACAAAATACAAAACCAAGAAAAAAGCACACCAAAAAAAAATCACATAAAAGTCGATAGACACACATCATGAGCTTATATACTCTTTTCTCTATTCTTTTGTTTAGAAATTCAACATGTATTTAAGAGAAACATCGTTGTTATTTTTTTTTAAGTGACGCTTGTTGTTATTAATATTAATGTCGTATTAGAAGTATTACTATTGGTTAACACTACATTTGGGCTCACTAAAGGCCCACGCCTGACGGGTCGGCGGAGGGAGCGAGAGAGTCGTCGTCCGTCACTCGCCCACAGGACTCGCGCGCTTCATCTCCGGCTCTGGCGCCCCTCAGCACGACACCTCCATGGTCTGGGACGGGCTGGGCGGGAGCTGTCCCCCTGGGAGCCCTGGGACAGCGTGCGGGATCGGGAGCGAGAGCCCTCCATGGAGTAGGAGGAGGAGAGAGAGGTGGTGCGCGAGCGAGAGAGACGCGTCATGCAGGACGACGCCACTGGAGGAGAAGACAAGCAGACGTTAACACATTTTAACCGGAATAAAAATTATATTGATACAAGACGTTCATGGTCTTTCTTTCATTTGTTTTGGGAATGTCACACTAATATAATCATAAATAATAATTTTGACATTATTTTAGGACACTATCGCTCAGAAAAAAAGCTGTCACTAGTTTCTATCCACAGGTTTTTATCTATTAAGTGATATCAAATGAAAAACGCCTTATGGAAACAGTAAATAAAATTCGATTGAATTTCATGAATATCAACTCAAATGATATATGTTCGGTCTCATCAGATTTTATCTTGATCGATGTATGGCTGGTGCGATAAACGCTGATGGAAACGTTATTATGGCGTGGTCTAGAAAAAAACTTTGTTTGCTTGAATGATGTGCGATTCTATCGAAGAGGATTAGGGCCAAGCAATAATAAAAAAATTAAACCATCTCGAGATTAAAGTCATTATAATGTGAGATTAAACATGTTAAATTTTGAGAAAAAAGTTTAAATACAATCTTGAGAATAAACTCATTAAATATCAAGAATAAAGTCGTCGTAGTTTTGAGAAAAAACTCAGTTAAATTTTGAGAAAAAAAATCTAAAAACAATCTTGAGAATAAAGTCATTAAATATCGAGAATAAAGTCTTTGAGTTTTGAGAAAAACTAGTTAAATTTTGAGAAAAAAAGTCAAAAAACAATCTTGAGAATAAAGTCATTAAATATCGAGAATAAAGTCGTTGTGTTTCAAGAAAAAATCATTACATTTCGAGAAAATAAAGTCGTTCTGTTTCTGGAAAAAAACCTCTTTAAATTTCGGGAATAAAGTTGTGTTTTGAAAAACTGTCAAAAACCTTTGTATTGCTGCCACAGTAGCATTTTCGGTCCCATGTCCGCGAGCAGCTCTCGGGACACCCTCCTATGCCAGTAGGCTAACTGTTTTTATGAAGTAGCTAACTGGCTATTACTTTAGGGTCGTTATTTGTTGTGTACGCCTCCATCCACAGAATGTAACGACTGTATCCATCTATACATTGTTCAAGTGACAGCTCAAATGTCTTTTATCAGTAAAGTTCTGGACAGGCAAATTCAGTGACACTTTTAATGCAATACAGTACTGCTAAAGTTGGTAGTATTCTTTGTTACTGAAAAATATAGCTTGACTAGTGATCCATGTCTGCCATGTCCTCTATCAGTAGGCTATGCAATGAATACTGATCGAATGCTGTTATCTTAACATTTTATTCTGACTTTTTTCTCAAAACACAATGACTTTATTTTGAAATTTGAATGAGTTTATTCTCAAGATTGTATTTCAATTTTTATTCTTGAAATTTAACGAGTTTTTTCTCGAAACACAACAACTTTATTTTAGAAATTTAGCGAGTTTATTCTCAAGATTGTATTTCGACTTTTTTCTAAAATTTAACACGTTTATTTTTTTCAAACACAACGACTTTGTTCTAGATATTTAATGAGTTTATTCTAAGATTGTATTTCTACTTTTTTTCCTCTAAATTTAACAAGTTTTTTCTCTAAAACATAACTTTACTCTTGATATTTAATGAGTTTATTCTCAAGATTGTATTTACATTTTTTTCTCAAAATTTAACGAGTTTTTTTTTCTCAAAACACAACAACTTTACTCTTGATATTTAATGAGTTTATTCTCAAGATTGTATTTCAACTTTTTTTTTCTTTGAAACAACAACTTTATTCTCGAAATTGAATGAGTTTATTCTCAAGATTGTATTTTGACTTTTTTTCTCAAAATTGATGAATTTTTCTCTAAACACAACAACTTTATTCTCAAAATTGAATGAGTTTATTCTCAAGACTGTATTTCACCTTTATTTTCGAAATTTAGTGAGTTTATTCTCAAGATTGTATTTCAACTTTTTTTCGAAATTTAACACGTTTATTTTTTTGAAACAAAACAACTTTGTTCTAGATATTTAATGTGTTTATTCTCAAGATTGTATTTCTACTTTTTTCTCAAAATTTAACGAGTTTTTTTTCTCAAACATAACAACTTTACTCTTGATATTTAATGAGTTTATTCTCAAGATTGTATTTACATTTTTTTCTCAAAATTTAACGAGTTTTTTTTTTCTAAACACAACAACTTTACTCTTGATATTTAATGAGTTTATTCTCAAGATTGTATTTTCGACTTTTTTCTCGAAACACAACAACTTAATTCTCGAAATTGAAGGAGTTTATTCTCAAGATTGTATTTTGACTTTTTTCTCAAAATTTAACTGAATTTTTTTCTTAAACACAACAACTTTATTCTCGAAATTGAATGAGTTTATTCTCAAGACTGTATTTCACCTTTATTCTCAAAATTTAGTGAGTTTATTCTCAAGATTGTATTTCGAGCTTTTTTTCTAAATTTAACACGTTTATTTTTCTCGAAAACAAAACAACTTTGTTCTAGATATTTAATGTGTTTATTCTCAAGATTGTATTTCTATCTTTTTTCTCGAAATTTAACGAGTTTTTTTTTCTGAAACATAACAACTTTACTCTTGATATTTAATGAGTTTATCCTCAAGATTGTATTTCAACTTTTTTTCTCAAAATTTAACAAGTTTTTTTTTCTTGAAACACAACAACTTTACTTTTCGATATTTAATGAGTTTATGTCTCAAGATTGTATTTCGACTTTTTTTCTTTAAACACAACAACTTAATTCTCGAAATTGAATGAGTTTATTCTCAAGATTGAATTTCGACTTTTTTCTCAAAATTTAACAAGTTTTTTTCTTGAAACAACAACTTTATTCTCGAAATTGAATGAGTTTATTCTCAAGATTGTATTTTGACTTTTTTTTCTCAAAATTTAATGATTTTTTCTCTAAACACAACAACTTTATTCTCAAAATTGAATGAGTTTATTCTCAAGACTGTATTTCGACTTTATTCTCTGAAATTGAATGAGTTTATTCTCAAGATTGAATTTCAACTTTTTTCTCTAAATTTAACACGTTTATTTTTTCTGAAACACAACTTTTTTCTATATATATTTAATGAGTTTATTCTCAAGATTGTATTTCAACTTTTTTCTCTCGAAATTTAACAAGTTTGTTTTTCTCAAACACAACAACTTTGTTCTATTTAATGAGTTTATTCTTAAGTATTGTATTTACATTTTTTTCTTAAAATTTAACGAGTTTTTTTTTCTCAAACATAACAACTTTACTCTTGATATTTAATGAGTTTATACTCAAGATTGTATTTCGTACTTTTTTCTCGAAACACAACAACTTTATTTTCTAAATTTAGTGAGTTTATTCTCAAGATTGTATTTCTACTTTTTTCTCGAAATTTAACACATTTATTTTTCTTGAAACACAACAACTTTGTTCTAGATATTTAATGTGTTTATTCTCAAGATTGTATTTCTACTTTTTTTCTCTAAATTTAACGAGTTTTTTTTTTCTTGAAACACAACAACTTTACTCTCTAATATTTAATGAGTTTATTCTCAAGATTGTATTTAGTCTTTTTTTCTAAAATTGAATGAGTTTATTCTCAAGAATGTATTTCAGCTTTATTTTCTAAATTGAATCGAGTTTATTCTCAAGATTGAATTTCGAGTTTTTTTCTTTAAAACACAACTTTGTTCTAGATATTTAATGAGTTTATTCTCAAGATTGTATTTCAGTTTTTTTTCTCTAAATTTAACAAGTTTATTTTTCTCGAAACACAACAACTTTGTTCTATTTAATGAGTTTATTCTCAAGATTGTATTTACATTTTTTCTTGAAATTTAACGATTTTTTTTTTCTCAAAACACAACAACTTTACTCTTGATATTTAATGAGTTTATACTCAAGATTGTATTTCGACTTTTTTTTTTCTCTAAACACTAAACAACTTTATTTTTCTAAATTTAGTGAAGTTTATTCTCAAGATTGTATTTCACTTTTTTTTCTGAAATTTAACAAGTTTATTTTTCTCAAAACACAACAACTTTGTTCTAGATATTTAATGAGTTTATTCTCAAGATTGTATTTACATTTTTTTCTCGTAATTTAACGAGTTTTTTTTCTAAAACACAACAACTTTACTCTTGATATTTAATGAGTTTATACTCAAGTATTGTATTTCAACTTTTTCTTTCAAAACACAACAACTTTATTTTCTAAATTTAGTGAGTTTATTCTCAAGATTGTATTTCAACTTTTTTTTCTAAAATTTAACACGTTCATTTATTTTTTCTCGAAACACAACAACTTTGTTCTAGATATTTAATGAGTTTATTCTCAAGTATTGTATTTACATTTTTTTCTCGTAATTTAACCAGTTTTTCTCAAATACAACAACTTTACTCTTGATATTTAATGATTTTATACTCAAGATTGTATTTCGACTTTTTTTCTAAAATATAACAACTTTATTTTTTAGAAATTTAATGAGTTTATTCTCAAGATTGTATTTCGACTTTTTTCTCTAGAAATTTAACACGTTTGATTTTTTCTCGAAACACAACAACTTTGTTCTAGATATTTAATGAGTTTATTCTCAAGATTGTATTTTTCATTTTTTTTCTGTAATTTAACAAGTTTTTTTTCTAAAACACAACAACTTTACTCTTGATATTTAATGAATTTATACTCAAGATTGTATTTCGACTTTTTTTCTCAAAATTTAACACGTTTTTTTTCTTGAAACACAACAACTTTACTCTCGATATTTAATGAGTTTATTCTCAAGATTGTATTTCAACTTTTTTCTCAAAATTTAACACGTTTTTTTTCTCTGAAACACAACAACTTTACT
>JAQIUQ010007078.1:0-51975 GCA_030378365.1 Hybognathus amarus
GACTACATAGTCTTCCTCAAACCTAGACATGGATATGTCCCCAAAGCGATTGGTACCCCGTTCAGGGATCAGGTTTTTCCCTATCGGCTCTACCCATCCAGATAACGAATGTGACGCCAATCTCCTTTGTCCGGTTCGGACTCTACACTAGATTGTACACTACACGCACTGCTGCGTTCAGACGCTCTGAGCAGCTTTTTGTTTTGTTCGGTGAGCGCACCAAGGGTCTGGCCACCTCGAAACACACGCTATCCTAATTGAATTGTGGACGCTATTGCTTCTGCTAATGCATCAAAAGACCTGTCATGCCCTTTGGGCATCAGGGCTCATTCCAACAGAGGCATGGCCTCACCGTGGGCATGGTCCATCGGCTTTTCCATTCAGACATATGCGTGGCTTCCCCTTCCACCTTGTCAGATTTTACCTTGCAGGCAAAGCTACTAGCAGCCTAGTATGCTTCAGCTCTTATGTCTGAGCTGCACTATTGGGAGTCACACTCATACAACCGGCGTGCCGCTGTTCTTCCCTCATGTGCTTACGTACTGACACTATCACCGGCCCGCTTGCTGGCCCTTTTTATGTCACGTACATTAATTTCCCACTTACAAGGGTCCCCGGGATTCCTCCCCGGGACTCATTGTGGATGCCTAGCGCGCACGGCGTTGACCAGGTGTTCCCGTAGCGTAAGCTAGCTTACGCAATACGAGAGAACCTCTCGCAAGAGAACGAATCGGTTACCTGAACGTAACCTCGGTTCTCTCTAGATGAGGGAACGAGTATCGCGTTCCCGGCCGTGCTTGCGCTACCAGTGTTCTCGCTTCATTCAATGAAAACCGGAAAACAGCGGGAAACTCGCTTATTTATAGACTCGGGCCACTCCGTTTGGCGGGCTCTGACGCAATGAGAGCGTGTCTGCTTCTCATTGGTCACGAGTTCAACCGAGTTCCCTCATAGGCTGTAGCAGTTCTCCCTGAGCGAACCAATGAGCTGCTAGCTAGCCCGCTCATGGTCTGCTGCAGTGAACTGCGTTGACATTGGATACAAAATTATAGGATAATTTTTTGGCTTCAACTTCTCAGAAAAGATGAATCTTTCCCGTAGTGTAAGCTAGCTTACGCAATACTCGTTCCCTCATCTAGAGAGAACCGAGGTTACGTTAGGTAACCGATTCATTTTCTGACCTGTTTGCTGGAACATGGTCACCTGGGGTGTGACATCATTCCCCTACATCTCTCTCTTCCCAGGTAAACAGAAGGCAGCATAAGGTGCAGAGGCATAGTGTGGATGTTTTTATATTTCTAGACTAAATATATTGACTCATCTTACTTGCACAAAAACAGAACCACTATTAATCAAAATGAATAAAAACATGGGAATGCAAACTTAGATTATTATGCGAACCTGCAATAATTAAATGTAAAATCAAGCAAATACACTTTATGTGTTTAATCTCACTTTATTAAACAAAACCAAAGTCTTTAAAGGACAATGAACCTTTGGTCTAATTACACATTGTTACCTAGTCAACCGTTATCTGAGATTTGTTTTCATGATTGCCGAATGTAAATAGTTTTATTTCTAAAAACAGTTTGGCCTATAATGCTAGTACAACGCTAGTATATAGGGCATAGAGTAATGACAAATAAAAATCGCTTGTTATTACCACTAACAAGGCTCAAAATAGCCTCACAGTAACACGGTAGCATAATAAGGGTCCCTACATTCAAACCGAAGCATTGAGAACTTTGTCAGTGTCCATACAGTTTAATAACAAGATATTTTATACACACAGTCAACTTTGTGAATACAGGAAGAAGCCATCTTTGAAATATAGTCTCTACCAGTCGATCTACGAACGCCGATCCAAGTGCGCTGAACTGTGCAGAATCTCATATGGTCCGTTGATTCCGGAATAAACACAAACCATTTTCTTCTCTTCAATATGTACATGTTGCCTATTGTTCGCGCTCACCTTATCACCTTATTCACATCTCACCAGTGCACTTGGATCGGCGTTCGTAGATCGACTGGTAGAGGCTATTTTTCAAAGATGGCTTCTTCCTGTATTCGCGAAGTTGTCTGTGTGTATAAAATATCTTGTTATTAAACTGTATGGACACTGACAAAGTTCTCAATGATTCGTTTGAATGTAGGGACCCTTATTATGCTACCGTGTTACTGTGGGGCTATTTTGAGCCTTGTTAGTGGTAATAACAAGCGATTTTTATTTGTCATTACTCTATGCCTATATGCTCGCGTTATACTAGCATTATAGGCTAAACTGTTTTTATAGATAAAACTATTTACATTCGGCAATCATGAAAACAAATCTCAGATAACGGTTGACTAGGTAACAATGTGTAATTAGACCAAAGGTTCATTTCTGTATTGGAGTTGTCCTTTAAACATCACATTTGTGTTTCATTTATTTATTACTGAAGTAAGAGTGTTATTCTCGTGCGTCCTATTCTTCAGCAGAATGAACACAGCTGAAGGGTTTGTTTGAGCTGCACCATCTACTGTACATGTATGAATTTTTTAACCTTTCCCCTTAGCCTGAGGAATATTCATTTAAAAAGAAAGAAAAGAAAGAAAAAGAAATGGAATGGAACTTAGCATTACTTTCAATATAAAGCAATATTGTACTGCATTACTGTTAAAAGTAACTTTCTGGCTTCACCATATTATCATGTCCCTGGGACCAAGCCTGCATTGCAAAAAGCAAAAACCAAGCACAATAGAGTGGTGTAAATAATGTATGGTAGGGTGGTTTCATATAATCCATTTGATAAGTGGAAAAATGAAAATAGATCTAAAATAAAAAAAGTATGATTGCAATGTTAGTTTAGCAACAAGCTAATGTCAAACTTGTGTTTATTTTTGAACTATTTAGGGCATTTTTCTGGAGAAAAATAGGCAAAAGTCTTATTTTCTCTCATTTTCATCTTTGAAATAACTAAAAAATGTGATTTGTCTTTCCTATGTGTATGCGTCAACCGTTTTTTTTAGAGGCAGTACAGAGAGACATTAAGAGAGAAAGCATTTGGAAGAGCCATCTGCCAAGTCAGGGCACAATTTGGGCACTCTACTCGGGTTAACATGTAACCACTTTATTTTTGGGCCAGTTAATGGCCCAGATTTTTAAATTGAGATGTATAACAGGGTCATATCCCACTGGCTGACAACGCAGAAGTTTATGACTCACTTAGTTATTGGGTCACCCTACTTGCACAAGGGTCAGAATGTGAGCGCCATTAAATCGCACACAAAATGTCACAGTCTGTTTTGGTACGATGAGCTTTTTTGGCAGCCGATCATAGGACATCTTGTGTTCCTGATGGGTAATAAAAATAATAAATAATTAGGCATAAAAAAACATGTACAGCTCCAAATCTCTCAAACAGTTATACACCCACTCTCCTGTTTATGTCTTTATGCTTGACCGAAGCCAGACTGCTGTCTGCCCACACACTGGCTATTAATTTCAATACCAAATATAGAATTTGTTTCTAAAAAGATCCCTGTGAGCTTAACTCGCAAAGGGGAATTTCTAAGCTTACTTTGCTTAAAAGATCATGTGGACCCTGTATTGTTTACATAACTGTCTCTTTCTTTGTCATAACCTGCTTAAATTATGATTCACCATCCTCGGAAGAATGAGACCAATGTGTATGGGTCAAAATGTATAAGGCAAATAAAATATTGAGTTTTGGTTAGTAGTCAACCAGTATGCATTATACATATACATACATACATATACTATATATACATACACATCTTGTCTAGCTCATCTATTCAAGGTTCGACATGTGAGTTCAGAGTTGCTCTTCTTCAGACCTCGGTTGTAACGAGTGCTTATTTGAGATGGGCCTAGTGTTACCTCTCTATGAGCTGAACCAGTCTGGCCATTCTCCTCTGACCTCTGACCTCTGGCATCAATGATGCATTTTCACCCACAGAACTGCCGCTCACTGGATATATCTCTTTTTGGACCATTTTCAGTAAACTCTAGAGATGTGCTAGAAAATCCCAAAAGATCCGCAGTTTCTGAAATACTCCTGGCACCAACAACCATCCCACTTTCAAAGTCACTTAATTCACATTTATTATCTATTTTTATTCTCAGTTTGCACTTCAGCTGATCGTATTGCTGCCATGTGATTTGCTGATTAGATATTTGCTTTAAAGGTGGGGTTTACTGCTTTTTTTCTTTGCATGATTGTGTTTATGGGGTGCAATATAGCATGTATCCGTGGTTTTTCTTTTTTTAAAAGTCTTATTTTTCATAAATTTCACCTTTATTGTAAGCCGCGCTCTCCTCTGTCCCCTGAACGACTGGTTCACTTCCTGATTCTATGAAAACACTCCCTCAGAATGACGTTGTGGGCTCAGATTGGTTCGTTTGGGCCGGTGTGTTGTGATTGGCTAAACTGTCGCTCACGTTGTCCGGAAGGTTAACGCCCATTAGCTTTACGGGAGACGCGAGCTCCGGTCCAGATGTAAATATATGTCGAGACTGCAGTATCAGTTTGAGGCAGAATCAGACCGAGAAAGCCGTGATGAAGAGAGTCAAACAGAACCTCACCACACACGGCTCTTAATAAAGGTTTCTGAATGATAATTTGCTATATTTTTTAACTTTATGCACGTTTGTTTTACATAATATGTATCTGACTGGCAACAATAGCAACTGGCTGGCTACTAATGTTATACTCAAACAGCGTTGGCATGTTTACGTTCTTGATCAAATCAAAATAACGTCATAAAACATATTTAACATGAAAAATACGTTTACAACATTAGTACTTATACAAAATTCAGGTCCATAATGTTTGTACGCGTTTGTCGACACAAAATAGCATAACTGCTAGCCCATAAAGCCTATAAAGCCAGCGCAGGCATTTTAAAAATAATAAAACACAAGGCTACGTCTGGAATTATACATGCAAATACATTTAAAATGATTAAGTCTTAGCCTACTTACAGGTTGTGTCCGGTTGTGTCTGAAACTCCTGAAACATGAAACTCCTATTTTGCAATATTAAACATAATTTTTTTTAACATACTATTTAAACAGTAATTTTGTGCTGTACACTCTAACAATTGTTGGGTTGTTTCAACCCAAATGTGGGTAAAATACGGACAAACCCAAATGTTGGGTTAAAAGTGCAATTAAAACGTTTACAGTTGAAAGTTTAAGTTGGGTTAAAATTTGAAATAATATTTTTAAACCAACATTTGGGTTTGTCCATATTTTACCCAAGTTTGGGTTCAAACAACCCAGCATTGTTTAGAGTGTAACATTTAATAATTCCATTATTACATTCTAAAAAATGCTGGGTTGTTTGAACCCAAAATATGGACAAACCCAGCCATTGAGTTACATTCTTAAAATAAATTTTTAATGTCCAATATCAGCCAATATTTATCGACCTTGCCGATAAATTGTTTCAGATCATGTTTCCGCTCACACACTTCTTCATTGAAGCCATACTGTCGGGGAACCTTCGTGGGCTGGAATTGCCAGAGATCGCATTTCATGTCCAACATTAGCTTGTTGATCATCTGATTTATTGCACAGAACAGGAACATAAACGTAAAAAGATAACATAGCAATGGAACAGATACAAAGCTTGCTTATTTGTGTGGGTTCACAATAGCCTAAAGCATTATCATTCCAATCTTAATCCCTACTCGTCTCCACAGCCTCAGTCACCAGTGTCTTATTACTGCTCCGCTGGCATGGCTTCTGTGTGTGTGTGTGTGTGTGTGTGTGTGTGTGTGTGTCTGCCCTTCTTGCCACGCAGACCCGAAGTCTTACACTGCCCTCTGCAGCAGCAACAATACTCGCTCATATTCACTGTGCGCAGCCGAGTACACGAGCACATTCCCAATATATCAGAAGTTAAAGCACACTAAGGCCAAAAAGAGCTCAGGTATCACTGAGCTGAATTTTAGCTCGGCTCAGCACGCAGGAAAACAACAAAAAAAGCTTTAACAAGGTCCATAAATCTGAGCAGTAACTCAAGGGTTTTTTCCCCACTGAAGGATGAAAGACATATTAAAGCCACAGCCAAATCTACGGATAGAAACGGACGAAGACAAACACAGAGGGTGAAATGTGTGTTTGTGTTACGCTCCTCCAAGGCAACGAAAACAACAAACACACACTGGCTGCTCTCAACCCGACGTCTTAACTTAACCGCAATTTTCCTACAGAGTGGATCTCTCGCGTATTAATAATGAACTACCTCACGAGGTGGATATAAACTTCACCAGAGGAAACCTGCAGAGAGGGACTTTTCCAGCTGCACGGGACAGTAATATGATACCTCCCTCTTTCCCTTCAGCAGTGTCCCATGTGAGAAACACATCAGAGGAGCTGCAGAAAGAGAGAGGGATTTGTCCGAACCCTCGGGGCCTCTCTCCTCCCTCATGCTAAACCGCAGCCATGCGCTCTCCTCTGAAGCTCAGTCTGGTTCTCTAACCGCTCTTCCAGCACCCACAGGCTGACCACCAGGTCATCTGGATTCCGACACAAACATGCAGATGTGGCTCTTTTTGTTGAACTATTTTGCAGGGCCTCAAATACCATTGTGCTCAAGTCTTCTCTGAACTCTGTGACACAAAGGCTTGTTCTGTAACCTTTTTTAATAATGTTGTCCTCATTTATGAGACAACGCTTAGAATTGAAAGAGCTTTGGGGGTGTTGACTCATCTATGTTTTGAATCCAATCTCTGACAAAACGCGTTTTTTTTTCTCAAAATGTCAAAATGTATTCAATTGTTGATAAAAAATAATGCATAAAGCTAGAATAAAATGTTTGTTGTATGCTTAAAAGCATACAGTCTGTTCTTTATTATGATATATTTCAGTTCAGATATATGTTCAGAGTATTCTAGGGCCAACCATGAAACTTTTGTGATAATGATAAAAATATAATAAAAAATGCTGGCGCTGACTGGCAACTTTTTTTCAAAAAAACGTTGGCAGGGAAAATGTTCATATTTAGGTATATATATATACTGTATATATATATACTGTATATATATATATATATATATATATATAAAGTAAATTTTGCGCATTTTAAAGATAAATGCATTTATCTGGTGCACTCCGCACGTCATTATGGAATGTTTTCTGGCTCAAAATTAGGTGGTAAAAAATCCAGATCTCTGTGTACACATGAAAGTGTACCGCGCCTTCAACTGGCTGAAAGAAAAAAACAAAAAGAAAAAAAAAAACACTTTTTGCAAGCATGTTTTTTTAGGTATTTTAATAATCAGATAATTAGATTGTATTTACAGTTCATAGGGGCCATATTAACAACAGTGTAGTTGAATAGCAACAAGCATTTGCTTTCATTTACACAACCAGAAAAATGTGGCTCTATTTTAGATTTTTCAAACATGAACCTTTGGTCTAATAAAACATTGGTACCTAGTCAATCGTTCTCTGAGATTTGTTTTCATGATAATCAAATGTAAAGAGTTTTATCTCTAAAAACTGTTTAGCGTATAATGCTAGCACTGGGGCATTGACTAAGTAAAAAGATATCGCTAGTTTATCCCACTAACAAGACTCAAAATAGCCCCACACTAACACAGTAACATAATGAGGGTCCATACATGCAAAACGAAGCATTGAGAACTTTGTAAGTGTACAGACCGTTTAATAAGAAGATGCATTATAAAGACAGTTCACTTCATGTATACAGACAGGAGCCATCTTCAATATATAGTCTTAGATAGTCGAACCACGAACCACTGAGTGAGCTGAACTGTATGAAGTTCAGCGAACTTCTGAACTGTACTGAACGGCGTTCGGGGATCAACTTATCGAGACTATGTTCTAAGATGGCTCCTGTCTGTATACCATAGAGTGAACTGTCTTTATAACGTATCTTCTTATTAAACGGTCTGTACTCTTACAAAGTTCTCAATGCTTCGTTTTGCATGTATGGACACTCATTATTGCTCCGTTCGAGACCAGCAAATTTAAATGCTTTTTCTGATGCCGTCGAAATGCGCAGAACGGTTTGAGAATGGACACAGGCCGTGAACCTGCAGCGGAACCGTGTCGGTGGAAAAGAGGTATCTAATCATGTGATTCCCTGACTTGAGTTTCGTCGAGAGGTGGAGGCCGCCCGAAATTTAACGGAGGCGGCCGCCTCATAATTGTCTATGCAGGAAAAACCCTGTATATATATATATATATATATATATATATATATATATATATATATATACATATACACATATATATTTGCAACTTTCGAACTGCCATTAATTTTTTTTAATCAAAGGAATCATAATTTCATCAGTGACAATCGTATTTCTTTCTTTTTTCATAATTATTTATGATTTTAAAAAAATCCGCCTCTGCTTCTCAAACTCCATTTTGGCTGACATCACAAATTCGTTTTTTTAACCCAAGGCAAGCGTACAGTAGAATGACCAATAAGTCGCCACCTGTTCTAGCAAAACATTACCGGAGAAGACAATATTTCTCCGCAAAGAGCAACCACCAAGACAATGTGTTAACACCAACTCTCGCGAGGACAACTGGAAACTGCTAGGGACTGGAAGATGCTGGATGACCTTGATCAACGGCTTATTTTTCCACCTGAGATTGGCACGACTGAACCTCTTGACTAGATATTGTTTTGTGGTCTGGATCAGCACACATTGCTCAACTGATAGAGTTAACAGTGCCATGGGAGGATGCTGTAAATCGAGAGGAATAAACAGCGTTACGCTCATCTGGCCACTGAAGCAGAACAGCGAGGATGGAGAGTCCAGGTTTATCCAGTGGATGTGGGTTGTCGAGGTTTTGTGGCACACTTACAACCCGCTTCCTCAGAGAAGTCGGGTTCAGTGGCCAAGAGTTGCATCGCACAGTAAAGAACTTATCTGAAGCAGCAGAAAGGAGCAGCAACTGGCTGTGTTTGTGATGGAAAGATTCTAGCTGGCTATGTACAGGCCGCCACACTACGGTTTTGTAGAATTCTTGAAATCTTGAAGAGTCTGTTGTTTTATTTGTATATGTTCCTGTGGAAAGTGTGTGAATGACAGGTGGTGTTTGGGCAGATATTGAGTTTTGCGGAAGGTAGTATGCCATACGGTACTGCTGCCACTGAAACTGCTTTAACGCACCAGTGGGGCTCGAACAGCCGTAGTCAAACTGATTTGTGCGTATGGTTGGGTTGTGCGAGATTGTGATTAGGTCTCAGCAGCAGGAGGGATGTAGAGGTCAGTAAGCTGGGCTGAGTTGAATGGAGGACGGAGGGGGTAACTCTGGGACGCCATAGTCACTGTCGAGCCCTCTTGAGGTGTCGTGGGCTAGTCGACGAAACACTGCAAGTACGCCAAGTACACTGCAGCCGTTAACGCTGGACAGAGGGAGAGTCACACCACCAGATGGAAAGAAGCGTAAAGGCCATTGCACACTGAGTACGACATTTTCGTATGTGTTTTTTCGTGTTCGTCAGCCTAAAAATTTGTCACGCAGAGAAACCTTGCACACTATGTCCGATGTGTATTTATTAAACCGTTGCGGAAAAAAATGCAAAACTGCTAAATGAATTCATCAGGCAGTGAGGATGATTTTGTTGCCTCTCTCTTATTGAAAAAAGAAGAAAGAGAAAATATTGCGTTTCCATCCAATCCTGAAATTGCGCTGAGAGGAAGCACCTCCTTATCAAGGAGCTGATTAAAAATTTACTTCAGAACGTCAGTGGAAAAGTTTGATGCTGGAGCCACATTTTAAAAACAAGATCATTAATTTCCGTGAACCAATCGATTCTGAACAGAGACTGGCAGTATGTTTAAGGTATGGAGACACACACACACGTGCGCGGCCCGGTGAAAGCGCTGGGCAGACAGAACAGCTGAATATTCAACCCGATCACACCAAATGCGTCTTAATAGCACGCATGTGTATTGTCGTGTAATATATACGCTAAAGTGAGTTTTTACGTGCATATGATACGCATTGGTTGGTTAGGTTAAGTTTAGGGGTGGGGTGCGTGTGTATTAGACGCTTGCTAGAATTAGTGGTGTGGGGTGTGTGTATATTATACGCAAATGAACTGCGTATCTATTGCACAACAAAAACTGCGTCTCATATGCACGTAAAAACTCATTTTCGTGTATATATTACACGACAATACACATGCGTGTTATAGAGACGCATTTACATGAGAACAGGCTGGAATATTCAACACAGTCTCATGAAGATGCGTATCTATACCACGAGTGTCATTTCTCGTGGCATTTATACGGCAAAAATGTTTTTTTTGCGTGTATTTGGTACGCACTAAAAAACCCTGGGTTAGGTTTAGGGGGGAGGGGGTGGGGAGTTTGTGCATATTATACGCCAAAAAGTGTGTATCATATGTACGCGAAAATCGCGAAGAAATGACATTCGTGACATAGATACTAACTTTCATGAGATCGGGCTGGAATATTTTAAGCTGTTATATAGCCTATTGTACCCAAATAATACATTAGTTATCGAATTGGCTGCTCAATCACACCTTTTAATCGATCCCAAATTTCAATCTGATTAAAAGGGGAGGTCATTCCTTTCATAATCCAATCGAGAGAAGAGAATACTTGATCGAAATGAAAACCGAAACTGATGTGCGGAACAAGTTCCAGTCGGCCCTGAATTGTCAAAAAACCTCTCAAAATGCAGGCTGTGGATGCGAAAACGCAGAAAATCTAACCTGATGCGAATTTTTTTCGTGAGGTCGAATTTTTTTTTTTTACGTGCGCAAATTTCGGATGCGAATTTCGGACTCGGTGTGCAATGGCCTTAAATGGATGGAGAAGCATAGTTTTGCTTATCTTGGCGAAAGCCAAGTACAAATCCGCATGAAGTTTTAACATCTACTCTCGTGTAATGGAAATCATCCTTTTTCCAATGAATATCCACAAGAAAGGTGACAAAAGTTGAAGTCAACATGAAATGCAGCTTGCAACCTAGTGTTACATCCACAATTTGATGTATTTTAAAACTGTGCAAAAGGATATTCGCTTTTTATCTGTTGGATATCTACAACAAGATCATTAGAAAACTTGCATTGAAATTCATACATTATATTCACATTTTTGCAATTCACATTTTTGCTTAACTGTGTTGGTTCATTACCAGCAAAGTTATTAAGTATATTTAGAGTATAACATATCACTCAACCCTAGCAGATAGTCATGTGCGTTTTCTGGGTGTCTTGGGATGTAAACTACCTTGCACTGGATTGACTGGATAGGACCTGGAGGTTCTTTTTGGAGGGAAAGAAAGACAACTAATTTGCGTGAAAATATAATCAAATATTTGCAGTCAAAAACTGTTTAAGCAAATAATTCTCAGGATACTATGACAACGAGGAGTGCTGTTATTGAAGTGTAGGGTGTAGGCTTGAAAGCAGAGCTGTAGAAGAATCTATCCAGGAGCCAAACTCAGGCTTTTCTAGTTTTCCATATAGAGGCAATGGCTTTGTTGTCTCCTCTGAGAGCTTTCAGGCAAGCTTTCATCCAATTTTATAGTTGAACAAAGCCTGCAGAGCTTTGTTCAAAATCTCAAAGCAGCTACACAGCTCTGGAGAGCCACATAAAATATGAGTGGAAAAATGAAAACCACAGAATAACAGAAAAGCAGACACAAACATAAAGACTTTTTATATTATGCAAATGCCTTTGAATCCTAGATTGAATTTGTCAGTTGAAACATGAATTTCACTGTTTATAGTTTTAAACATTCATATGTATGATTGTTGAGAAATATTCTCCATAAAATCAATAGCATCCATTGGAAACATGGAAAAAATATGGCAGTGACTTCAAAATAAATGAAATAAATGCACAATTTTAACTAAAGCAAGCCAGTAACAAAACATCGATATTTGTTGTAATTTGAAGCATTGGATGATGGCATTAACCTGCACCTCAACCACTTCCTAAGTGTGATACGCTGAAAGATATCACATCAACTCATACTCAGACGGAACATCTACAAAACAATATCAGTCATAACACTGAATGTATGTTGCACAAAAAACTGGAAAGCACTTAAGAAAGTTGCAAGCTCCAATCTGGCTTTCCGACTGCAATGCAAATTCCAGGAGTTGAGGAGCATGGAAACAAAATGAAGTTTGAGAGAAAAAACTGCAAATTCCGCTAAATAATCACTGCTTATTACATTTGGATGGACAGAAATCCATCATAAATTCTGCACACATTTTCAGATAATTTCTTTAGGGATTTCCCTTGGGATCTGTCTATAAAAAGAAAGCGTAAAACAACTGTAGTTGCAACCTTTTTTCTAAGTAGGCGGGAATTCTCTTGGCGAGAATAAGTTGCAAACTGGCCCAGTCAAAAGTTATGCAATGAGAGACTGTATCTGCATGGGCCTTAGTTAGAGAAGAAGATGTGTAGCTCTTTTAATTTAATTGGTTCCCATAAACAGGTACACATCAGAAAGCAGCTGTTTATGTTCCTATTAAAAGACTTGTTACTTGCCCAGCAGTGCTTAAATGACAAAACCCTAAAGGGTCAGATCAGCACCTCTTACACTGTCATGGGAATTAGGATTATTATTGTTAACTATTAAAACGAAAACTGTAAAAAAAAAAAAAAAAAAATATATATATATATATATATATATATATGTATACGACATATGTTATGACTATGAAAGAAGTTTTATGCATGTTTGTGACAAATGTCATTAAGTGTCATTCGCTCAGTTATGACATTTTTAATGCAAATATGACATTGTTTGAGTTGTTATGACACCTTGACATAAACCAATACATCATAACCTGTCAGTGTCTTTTTCATGACAACTTGACATTACTAAGACAACACAACCTGTCATAAACATGACACAGCAGATTTATTGTCAAACTTAAGAAACCACCTAGCTTTATTGGTTAACATTACATTAAGACTGTCGGGTGGTTGTTTTTGACATTGGCTGTCATGAAGCCATTATAACTCTTTAATGACAAATTGAATTAGTACCACTGTAGTCAAGGTCACAGAATATATTCATGACACAGTTATAATGGCCTTATGACAGCAATGTCAAAGCCAGCCACATGACAGTTTAACTTAATTTTATGTTAAGTTGTCATGACAAAGACACTGACAGGTTATGATGTATTGGTTCATGTCAAACAAAGACATCTTAAACAATGTCGTATTTGCATTCAAAATGTCATTATTGATCGAAAGACACTTAATGCATAAACATGCATAAATCCTACTTCATATTCAAGAAATATGTCATGTCATGGTTATGAAGGTGTCATGTCAATCTTATGAACACCCCTTCAAGTAAAGAGTTATCAAAAATTCATTACATGAAACAAAATAAACATTAACTGCATAAAAATAAAACTTATTTTATTTCAGCTACTTGGCAAGGCAACATTTCCAATTTCCTTAAAGCTACACTGTGTGATTTTTATTCCCATCTAACGGTGAAAAGGTATATGACCATCCAATGAATATTATATTCTGTTCCTCTCAATTCCGATTTCGTTTTAATTCCTACGGTGGCCAATGTAGTCCAAGATTAACATGGCTTCCAGTTCAACCTCGTCCATGAGTGTTAACTCAAACGTAAACGCGAAAGGCAAAGCTTGAATTAACGGGTATGTCCCTCTTTGGCTAATGTACTTTCAAGATGGAGGGGCAACATGGCGACCGACATTAGAACCCCCTTACCCGTATGTATTTTCAATGGCATATCATACACGCACGAGAATACTTTATTACTTGAACGAAGTATATATACATTAATGAGCACATATATTTTTGAAAGAACTAGTGTTTTTAGCTAAGAATAAACTAAAAGAGTTACACAGTGTAGCTTTAAGTATATTTTAAAGAACTAAACATAAATAAAAACTAGGCATTTGAAAAGACAAGTACAATTAAAGTGTTCAAATATAATTCAAAATATTGCCAAAAACTATATATCAAAAACGTTTTTGGGACTCCCTTATGCTGTTATGGACAAATTCTTTACACATAACAAGCAGCGTTTACAGTGTTTAGTATTGACTCACAGAGATGCATAAATGTATTTTCACAAAATGCATTCACCTCACTTCCTTTATCAGCAACAATATTACACAATATTGTCACTTCTTGAAGACAACAACAATAAGAATGTGTGTGCATGACATCACTGCTTGGGACTGGGCCTTGTCTTAGTTTGTTTGGGGGTGGGGGTATTTGTGAAGATTTGCAATAAATTACTGACTCTACCTCAAGCGAAAAACTCAAATACACCATTAAAAAAAATAGGCATTAATTTGCTGTTATGGCACTCAAACATAAACAATGAATGAAATGAGAAAAAGATCCAGAAGCTTAGTGATCAAGCATTTAATGATGGAATTATTTGGCTTCTGGGATAAGGATTAGGCGATAAATTAAAAACGGATTGGTGAAGTGCATCTAAAGCCCCAAGATATATTGGAGTTCTTGTTGAGGTTTAACACCACAAAGAAAAGTGAGTTGTAAACTAGAATAAAGACAAAAACAGTCCTCGATCTGGACACGTGCCAAATATCCATAGGGCATTAGCAACCAACTGGTGAACCTCATTAAAAAGTAGAGAAACCTATAACCATTAAAAGCCCATTAAGCAGCATGTAATTTTGTGGAACTAAATAGCAGAGAGTAATCAAAAGCACATGAAACCCAGCTGGGAAACTAAGCAAATTGTTTCGATTAGGGGAGAATCCATCATCAACATCACTAGGCTGTTTTTCTGACATTCAATTCGTTCTCTCTCGCTCTCTTTCAATTTCCTTACTAATGACATGGATTGATGCAGATAACAGGCAACAGTTTGTAACCCAAACATGCATAATACACAAAACAATTTCGATGTTAAAACTAGAATCGATGATTTTTATGAAGATAATTGCATTCTTACAGAACACTGTACTAACTCTGACAGTGTTTCTACACATTCAGTGGCTACACTGCATCACTCCTGAATCTACTGTATTAACTGAAGAAATGTTTTACAAAGTTTGTGTGAAAAAACAACAACATTTTGAACTGTAACTTAAGACTCATGAATCGGTCAACAACAACATCATTTATTTGGAGACATTTAAACACAATATAAATTGATTCAAATTGCTATGCAGTGTGCACGTTTACTCAATAAAAACAACAATTACAGGTTTCCAAAAGCTATAGAAGAAAATATGATTGAAGAGCATATTTAAAAATGTCCTATGAAAGGGCAGACCTTACATGATCGGGGAACTCATTCAAAGTCTGGGCCCAGCCACAGAAAAGGCCAAATCACCTTTCGATTTAATGCTACACTGCGGCACAGTTAAGAGTAATTTGTGATTAGAAGATCTAAGTGCCCTATCAGGACAGGATGGCTGAAAAAGGGTCACTAATATATATTGAATTCAACAGAAAGCCAGTGGAGGGATGCTAAAACAGGGGGATATGGTCCCTCTTTTTAGACGCAGTCAAATGTCATAGCCGCATTTTGTACAATTTGCAATCGAGATAATGATGATTAAGGGAGACCAGAATCAAGAGAATCACAATAATCTAATCTTTATGTAACAAGTGCGTGAAACACTAAAAGAAAATGCTTCAACTTTGCAATAGATCTCAAAAAAGAAGCTTCCTATAATAAAAGCACTAATTAGTTGTCAAAAAATAGTAAAAGGTCAAAGATGTGTTTGCTTACCCTGGTTGAGATTAGACCTAGCAGGGGGCGAATTTGCAGTACAACCTGAAATCAAAACCTCAGTTTTATCTTCATTAAGCTGCAAAAAAAATATTTGTCATCCACCTTTAAATATAATTTACGCATTTCAAAAAAACATAGAATGAAACAGTGGTGTCAAATCTTACTGGTAAAACTGAGAATGGTCCGCATAGCAGTGTTATGAAATGTATTTCTGAAAAATATGGGCCAAGGGAGCATATAAAGGGAAAACAATAAAGGCCCCAAAATGGATCCCTGGGGCACTCCACACAAAAAAGAAGCAGATAATGAGGGAAAGTTCCCAAATTTACAGGAAAAAGGCCTATTCCCAAGGTAAGAATCAGTGTAATGCAGTGCCCTGGATACCTACATTCAAGTTGTTCAAGAAAAAAGTTATGGTCAATGGTATCAACTTAATTCCGCGGTCAGGTCCAACAGCATCACCACGACACAAGAGCCTGAATCCAGAGCAAGCAAGATATCAATTGTAACCTTCAACAGAGCTGACTCAGTGCTATGTATTTAATGATCTAAAACATAAAAGAATACGAAATAAGACTGAAGCTGTGAAAAAATAATTTCTCCAGAAGCTTAATGATGAAAAGCAGTTTAGAGATTTGCTGATAGTGACTGCACATTACCAAATCAAGATTAGGTTTCTTCAACAGAAGTTACACAATTGCACTTTTAAAAACTAGCTGGTACAACACATTTGGCTAAAGAGCTGTTTACTATAGCTGTTATACCACATAACTAATATCAGGAAAAAATATCATTAAAAAGATGAGCAAGAATAACATCCTACTTAAAGCCAAAACAATTAATAGTAGAGATTATATCAGCTAATCGAATTGAAGAAACTTGTTGAAGTTGGGGAGCATTTCGCCAACAGGCGTTAAGTCACCCTGTTTTAACTAATTCTCAGTTACAAATAAAAAGACCAGAGACCAAGATATAAACAAGTCATTTAGACTAAAAGATTTATTCGATATTGACCTTGCATTCACTGAGGCCATCTACGGCAAGAGGACTACCAAGAGCTGAGAGGTGCTTGTTTGAGCAGAGTATGTTTCCCAAATTGATACTATGCCTTTTACCATTTGACCCCATGGAAGAGCGGTGATGTGATGACCAGATGACCAGGTCTGATCATCAGACCAAGTCTGAGTTCGTGCATTATTTGATTGAATCATCTAACGTTCATTATGAACTGATCGTATGCAATTCTAAATATTGAAAATTGTGTTATACCTGGCTGGTTGTTCATGTGACAACATGTTGTTTTGTATTGGTTTATGGTAAGGAGGCTACCTGAAAGTAAATAATCAATAAACCTCAAAGTAAAGAATCGTTAATAATTCATAGAACCATCAAGAATTGTTAATTGAATCATTAAAGAACAGGGTTTGATTAAATAATTACATTTCCTAATTAAAACCTAAATGTGTGCAAAGCAAGCTAGGAAGTTCATCAACAAGATATTTATACAAAAACTGTGGTGGACTGGAGAAATGGTCTATTCATAAATGTCTTTAAAGTGTCTGGGTTTTGAGGCTCGTAAAGAGAATTGTCAAGCCACAGAGGACAGTCATACCTCAGTGTTAAAAGTGGCCAGGACCACATTTATTATGTGTAAAATGTTGTTACGTGCGTCAAGAGGCGTATATCTTATCCAGATTCTGAAGCTCAAGCTCATTGAAACTATAACAGAATTTGTGAAGAATTTAGAATTTTCACCTTTGCGCATACATTTCTAGGGGAATTTACGGGAGGGAATACACTCTAATTTGTTGATCATAAAAGTGGCCATGAAAATAATAAACTAAGCTGGGTTTGTAAGAGCATTTGCTTGACCATTATGACCTACTGTCAAAAGTCAACGACACAACACCAATCAGGATTGGATTAGTTTCATTCATACTTCAGAGGCCCCAAAATGGATCCCTGGGGCACTCCTGTCAAACCTACTAGGACCTACTGTCAAAAGTCTCCACAATTTATGCATTTTAAGATTTCTTTTCATTGAAATGTTTCGCTATATGCTAAAGCACTATTTTGCTGATGCCAAACAATGAAACTGTCAGTGTCACCTCTAGCAAAAGAATCAGGTTTAGATTAAGATTGGGGATTATGCTTTGATAAGCAACCATGTATATGAATGATTATGTTGTGCTAAAGACAGAATAAGGGAAGAAGCATCACATTCAAAGGCCTGTGGCTCATTTCTCAATACTGCTGAGATCAAGAGGCTGAGAGTAAATCCAGCAACAGCCGTAAAGCACTTTGTGCGCGAGGTACTGTTCCCGAAGCGAATTCCTCACAGCAGACTCCTCTTTCTCTGTGGATGTCAACTGACAATGGGACTGCTTAAAGGCCCTTAAAAGCACATTGTGAACCCTTCTATGGACTGTAAACATACAGCAAATTCACAGGTATTGTAGCCAAATGTAACTCACAGAAAGCTCTTTCCATCAAAACAAAGCGTATCGTCATGGCTAAACTCTTATAACCAGACTTTGAATTATGTTTATTCAAACATGAACCAACAAACAAGAAACATTATATCTAATGATGATGCCTTTGAAGGGTAATATAAACATTTTAGTGCTCTACCTAATGTGAACCAGCTGAACTGACCCCATCATGACCGTTTCAGTCTGTGGTTTTTATAGTGTAAGCGCTGGGGTGCGTGGGTTTCTTCATAGATGTATTTCTGCCCAGTAGCAAAATTTACGAGAGGACATACCCTCTATTTTGCTGATTAATAAAAGAGGCCCTGAAAACAATAAGGCAGGGGGTTTGGTTTACTTATCAGGAAGAAGTTGTGCTCCATTTAGGGTGTAACCAGTGTTGGGGAGTAGTTAACTACACGTAGCGTAGCTACTAACTTAACTACATTTTTCAGTAGCTCAGTTGCTTTTTAAACAGTGTAGCTTTTCCAGTAGCTAACTACTTTTTGCAGCAAGTAGCGGTGTAGCGCGAGCAAAAGCTACATTGCTACATTGTCGAGCCTGCGCGAATCAGCGCGATGCAAGATATTCTTCTTCTTGTTAGATTACAAACTCATTTTTTGCCATTACCGCCACCTGTTGTTTAATCACGCATCTTGCAGCTAACGGTTCACTGACGTACAGAAGTGGGTTAACGCACCCATATTATGATTATATAGCAAGACGTGACGGCAGATTTGGAGGATGGAGAAACAACTAACATTAATTACCCATGGCCTTATTTGTCCAATTTCAATCAGTATTTTTGAGAAAATGTTCTACATGCAATTTACGTTGAATGTATATTTCGTTCTTGCAATGTTGTAGGCTATTTGTTGCAGTTTTGACAAACAGTCAGAGATATTTTAGTGTTGTGTGTAATAAAACAATACTCTTTGAAATCGTAATTGTTTTGTTTTGTTCAAAAAGCAAAAGTAGTTTCAAAGTAGCAAGCTACTTTTTGATTGTGACTTGTAGTGTAGCTAACTACTTTTCTAAACGGGTAGCTTGACTGTAGTTAAACTACTTTAACTTACGAGTAGCTTGTAGCTTGTCAAACTACAGTTTCAGAGTAGCTTCCCAACACTGAGTGTAACACATTTTACATACACATTTTCAGTTCAATAATTAGTGTAGTTTTATTTATTCTATATTTTTTCACTCATTTCCAGATTTTCAAAGTATGCATCGGTGGATACTTTTCCCACAAGCGCTTGTGCTACATCTTGACATAATCACTGTGAGTTGTTTATTTCCAACGTTCCTTAGAAATCAAGTGCCATTCTATTGCACTTTTCCAAATAGGAAATTAGAATTGGATTGATTTTATCACACATATTTAAAAGTACATACAATCCAATCAGCAGTAAATTGGAAGGCATGTGTCTTTCACAAGTCAATATTGATCACTCACTGACCTGCATTAACTGTGATGCCATGGACGGGTCGGTGCAGTGTCACATTGTTCCTATTGCATTGTATTCTATGGCATTGTTAAACACTCTGATTGGTCAATGACTCAGGATTGTGATGTGAACTGTGTAGTTTCACCTCCTCTGTATGCTTCATTTACTGTGAGGCAGCACTCACCTCTGACACCTGACACTGGGAGTGAGCATGGGGAGGGCTTCCGGCAGGCATCGCTTTCAGCAGAGTCACTCATGGGCATCCTACCATAGCATGCTGGTCATAGGTGGGTGTCAAGGTCACCTGACTTCAAATTCATTCCTCCAGAGGATCTGTTGGTCTGAAAACAACAACTGATAAAAAAAAAATGACTGGCCCATCTCATCTGTTTTAATTAACCCACTTACTCGACTTTGTTTGTACGTTCTGAGGCTAATACCATTGTAACATGCATACTAAGGTGCTCATCAGATGATATTGCCTTGAGAAGAGCTACAGCAGAGCATATACCATTAGCATTCTGCATTCTGACTAAAGATCAAACCCTGCACTAAACAAGCTACATTTGCCCAAAGACACTCTGGAGCCCTCATTAAAGACACTCATCTCTACAGAGTAGGAGGCCTTAGCGCTCACAGATTTTTCTCAGACATTTACAGTGAAGGACATGGAGGGACTGAGTAGAGGCAAGACCACAGTTCAAATGAGCGAGAGAGAGAGAGAGAGATAGATAGACCTTTAGCATTAGTCCTGAAGAAAAATCATTACTGAAAAAGACAGATATAGAGATGCATCACATCAAGGTTAAATTTAATTATACCAAACAGTATCAATGAATATAATAATCATGAATTAATAAGGATATCCCAGTCAATCCTTAGAAAATCAAAAACCCATGTGCCATTTTTTTTATTCATGTTGGTTTCATACATTAATACAAAAAATGAAATGGCTCTAAAAATGCCAATTGGTGAATGAAGTAAAGAAACACTACATGCCTGACACGTAATAAGCATGCGTATGACATCACCGTTTTCACCGTTTTTGCAGTTTACACAGAGACTATAACGGTATTGTTTACAAAACCTTGCAATTTGAAACCCGTTTTCAACAGTTTGTAATATTTAGGCCCCCAAAATGCTGTTGTCATCTAAATGAACGGCCAAAATACATAAAAGCTCATAGTTTTTAGTTAAAAATTGGGTAACACTTTATTTCGATAGTCCACTTTAGACATTCTACTAAGTAACTTTTCAACTACATGTCAACTAACTGTCATTAGAGTATTAGTAGACTGTCAGCTTAATACCTGCTAACACTTTATTTTGTTGGTCCCCCAACAGACATTCAACTGACTATAAGTAACTTGGCGACTAAAAGTAAATTTATTCTCCTAACCCACAGCCTAACACCTAGCCATAACCCAACAGTCTACTGACAGTCTACTATAATATACTAATACTCAAATGAGAGTTAGTTGACACATTGAAAAGTTACTCATAATTAGTCATAATTTTCTTCCTTCTGGGCCTGAGACGAGAGTTCAAGAGATTTCCACGCATGCGCGAGAATTGAGTTCTTATCTATGATTTTTCTACAACTTGCACAATTCTCATGCATACGTCGTGGAAATCTCTTGAACTCTCGTCTCAGGCCCAGAAGGAAGAAAAGGAATAGTCGAATAAAGTAATTATTTTTGTTTTATTTCCGCACAGAGTGGTGTAACATCTCGCAGCAAGAACCTGCCAATCAGGGGTGCGTTTCCCACACAACTATGTAGTTCGCTGCTTCACTACCACCGTACAATGCATCATTGGAGAAATCAACTAGCTAGTCAGGGGTGCGTTTCCCGAAAGCATCGTTAGTATGGTCGCAAGTTCCGTCGTTATCAGCATAGTTCAATGAGTCGGTGTTTCCCGAAACCATCGCTCCAACGAACATTCGCAAACAGCATCGCAAAGTTGTATGGTTTGAACGACAGCTCTCGACCTGTGGTTAGAGGCATCGTTTCTATATTGCATGACATTTGGACGTAATAAATCCTTATCTTGAGCAAAATAAGCAAGCTGACATTCAGTACAACCGGTGCCTTTTATTTAGAATACATACAAATGTAATTTACGTCTTTTAGTTTGTCAAAAGATTTAAATTACCGATTTTAAAGAGTGCACGTGTGCGAAATCGCTCTCACTACAGTATGTAAGAACGAGCCGAATATTGAGTCTGGTAATAAAGCAAAATAACTGAGAACAATAAGAAATAGTCCTCAGATGACATGTCTGTAATTTATATTAAAAAAATCTAGCGTTAATTGGATCTCAAATAGTTTCAGTAAAAGTAGTTATTATTCCACCACGTGCGAAACCAACGTGGTTTAAATCGATACTTGCGACAATGGGTTTCGGGAACAGTCGTGACGATCTAGTTGATTTCTCTAACGATGCATCGTACTATGCTAGTGAAGCATCGAACTACGTCATTGTACGGGAAACGCACACCAGACTGTTACCCGTAAACCCATTGTTGCAAAGTATTGTTCAACCATGTTGGTTTCGCGTGGTGGAGTAATAACTATTTTTAATGAAACTGTTTGAGATCCAATTAACACTAGATTTTTATATATAAATTACGGACATGTCATCTGAGGACTATTTCTAATTGTTCTTAGTTATTTTGCTTTATTACCAGACTCAATATTTGACTCATTCTTACATAGCAGAGCACGTTCGCACATGCGCACTCTTCAAAATTGGTACTTTAAATCTTTTGAATCTTTAAATCATTTGTATGTATTATATAAATGTATCATATAAATTACATTTGTATGTATTATATAAATAAAAGGCACTGGTTGTTCTGATTGTCAGCTTGCTTATTTTGCTCAAGATAAGAATTTATTACGTCCAAATGTGATGTAATATAGAAACTATGATTCTAACCACAGGTCGAGATTTGTTGTTCAAACCACACAACTTTGCGATCTGTTGAATGTTGTTGAACGATGGTTTCAGGAAACACTGACTCGTTGAACTATGCTGATAACGACAGAACTTGCAACCATATTTGGCTAACGATGCTTTCGGGAAACGCACCACTGGTGCATTCCTTGAGGATAAGATGCAATGTAGCCCTTAAAGAGTCAAAATTGAACCCTCTTTCTGTGAATGAATTGCATTATTAGTGTATATTTAAAAAATATATAGATCAAGACAAGTGAAATAAGTGTTCACAGATCCATTGTACTAAAAGTGAGAATGGCAAGAATTTTCATCAGTTCCTTTAAGATGTCCTTTGATGCACTAAACCTTAGCCTGTACATCTCAATCAGCCTGGACTAACTGTATATGTAAAGTCATTACATATATATATATATTTTTTGCTCACTGAGACAACTTTATTGTGATCACTTTCGATAATGGGATAATTAGGAATTCGAACAATCCAAAATTTTAATACCAGTACAATGACACCTGTGTCATATATAATTTTTCTTTTTTGAGGTGACTCACTAAATGCATAATGTTTCATATTTAAAATACTGCAAGTGAAACATTATCGGTTCATCTCATCATTAGATCGGCAGTCAAGTGAATCTGCTTTCAGCCCAAAGAAATGTGTCCACACCCTGAACGTAATGCTTTTATAATGGCATACATGGCTACTGAAGTACTGAGAATTATCCTGCTTCATGTCGGCTTTCATCACCTTATTTTTTTAACAAATGAAGTTGGAGCTCTCAGTTCCTGAAAGGATTACAATAATAGTTCTTATGTAACTGGATTCGGATACTTTTGGACATTGCGTACGAGCTGTTGATTTTTCCAGACTATTTTTCCTCCTGCACTGCTGTTTCAGCTCTTGGGTCAGTGCAACTCCCAAGCTCCTCCACCCTCTTCTGCGATCATTGGTTGACTTGGAACTTGATCCTGAAAGTTTCTTCCACTATTACTCATTTTTAGCTCTGGTCCGAAGCCTTAGGATTAATCTCCAATATCAGCCCAGTGGCAGAGGGTGATGTATTCCTTATACACCTCAAACGTATGCATTAGTCTGGCTCCCTCTTAATCCAGAGTGACTCCCAGTCCCCCCAGGAGGGTTTTCACATACAGATGGATTTGATTTTGGTGCTACTCAGGTGCATAGTTTCTGCAAGTGCTTAACTGAGGAGAAAAGCCACATTTATAATGAAAATATCCTTAACAGATTTTGTGATCACAGCACCACCAAATGCTCTCCATTACATGATATCATGGTCTCATTCTGAACCCACAGAGGGAAAAAATCACAACTAAAATCTCTGACATCTTAAATGTTTCGCCTAGTCAGCAAATGGAGACTTCTGTATACTCATGGTAGATTTTTATTTCAAGCCCTTGTTAATCTCAGATATGTCTTCTCTAAAGAGTATTGAAAAATGAGATCTCCTTAATATCTCATTTGTTTCTCTTATGAGGTTAAAGAAGCAGTTCACTTTAAAAAAAAAAAAAAAACGTTTGCTGATTATTTACTCACCCCATGTCATCCAAGATCTCCATGTCATTCTTTCTTGAGTCGAAAAGAAATTAAGGTTTTTGATGAAAACATTCCAGGATTTTCTCCATATAATGGACTTCAATGGGAACCAAACGGTTCAAGGTTCAAACGAGAGTTTCAGTGCAGCTTCAAAGGGCTTTAAACGACACCAGACGATGAATAAGGGTCTTATCTAGCAAAGCGATCGGTCATTTAAAAAATAAATAACAAAGTTTAAGTTTTATAAGCACAAATGCTCGCCTTGCTCTGTTCTGTGATGCCCGTTCGTGACTCTCGTGTTCAAACTCGTTTATCAAAAGGAACAAATCTTTTTTCAAGTCATGACTCGAAGGGTCCTAGATAAGACCCTTATTCATCATCTGGTGTCGTTTAAAGCCCTTTGAAGCTGCGTTGAAACTCTCATTTGGACCTTGAACCGTTTGGTTTCCAATGTCCATTATGGAGAAAATCCTGGCATGCTTTCATCAAAACCCTTAATTTCTTTTCGACTGAAGAAAGAAAGACGTGGACATCTTGGATGACATGGGGTGAGTATATTATCAGCAAAAGTTTTTTTTTTTTTTTTAAGTGAACTAGTCCTTTAAACCAAGGAGATAGTTGCTGACAACTCCTACTGCTTACATTTTTTCTCCTGAGAATTATTTTCTCATATTTGTCTCTTCTAAAGTTTAAAATCTCAAAAAATTCTCAAACTGTGCTTGGATATTCCATGATATCGGTTACCTGAAGTGTCAGCAGAGATTGCGTTAACTAAGGTCTCATTGAACACGAACAGCCATCGGCACTGATCCTCAACAAACCCGTCTCCATACCGGCTTGATTCCGGTATGGAGTCATCTATAACCTTGAATCATCCATAACCAGATGGAACAAGATAATATTCAGAATGTTGTAATGCTGACTGAATCATAATCATACACAGCTCGTTCATTGGCCAGAGGAGAACTGGTCCCCGACTGAGTCTGGTTTCTCCCAAGGTTTTTTTCTCCATTCTGTCACTGGTGGAGTTTTGGTTCCTTTCCACTGTCACCTTTGGCTTTTGGCTTGCTTAGTTGGGGACACGAATATTCAATGATATTACTGATTTGCCTGCATTGACACCATTGTTTGACAACTGAACTGAGCTGGACAATGACATCACTGTTTTTGTCCAGAGCGTTGAAACAACGGTGTTGCATTATTTTCCTGTTAAGCTGATTTGATCTGTATTGTAAAAAGCACTATATAAATAAAGGTGACTTGACATGAAACATAACTGAGAACTTCACTAAGTATAAAAGAGCAATAAAAAATCCTCTAACCAGGCCAGCTGACAGTCTTGCCTGGGCCCGGGACAAGATAATCTTATTCTCCTTCTTTTTATGACATAGGCATAGCCTACTGCAGTTCTTGTTAAAACACTCTAGATATGCAAAATCGGAACTTTTTGTGTGAAATCATATTTATTTTTTGTCCATCAAAAGTGTGCTTTCACTTTTAATTAAGCATGGACAGTACAGCAAAATTGACTTGGATCTGGCCCAGTATCAGTTCACCGATTACGACAGTGACGCATTTCAGCCGGCTTTTTATTTCTCATCTCCATAAACATATCTAGTAATAAAGCTAATGCAAGGGCTAGGAATCTATTAATTCTTTGCTAATACTTCCTCATCATTGTGGAGAGCAGAGTTCGCAACGCTTTCTCCTTTCCACAAGCGCGTGCTCACCCGTGACGTCTGTCGTTGCTATGCAACAACGAACTTGCGCGCCTCTAAAAACAAGTGCGCCGCATCGTTTTATGAGCTAATATCCAAAATATTTCCATATGTGGCTCTTTCTTCCTTTATTGTCCACAAGTGGATTTACACATCAGCACCGCCGGTCGCAATGTCTCAGCACTTTTATGAAGAGGACGCTGACTGGACGCGCTTCGGACATACACGCGCATCAAGTAGCGAGTTTGAGAAAACCAGTCTATTGAAAAAATCTGGTACCGTGGCGTGACGTTTTAAAAAAAATAGTACCGACTTGGTACCGAAGTACCGGGTCTTTTGACAACACTCATAAACGTTGGCTGCGCTGTTACCTGCTCTTACGTTGACTTTAATGTTAGTACCTGCTTCCCCGTCACAACCTTTTTTTTAAATATTTGTTTTAGGACATTCTCGAAGGCCTCTATTTTCTTTTCTGAGCACCAGACTTGTGCTGACCGGATTTTTGAGCTGTAACGTTAGACTGAACTTTAGATCAAATGACGACATCAAATTTTGATCAGTGGCCAAACCATTTTTGTTTTGTGGGTGGAGGGGTTCACGACCACTATTTCAAGGACAATTCGAAAGAAAAAAAGAAAAAGCTTTTATGTTACTCAAATATTAGTTATTTTTCCCACAAATATGCCTTTTTTTTTTTTTTTTTTACAATTATTCCACAATTTAATGAGGGCCCAATTCTGGGCCCCCCCTCTACCCTGGGCCCGGGACAACAGACCCGTTTGTCCCCTCCTGTCTGCAGGCCTGCCTCTAACATTTGTCACACTGTTGTCTTTCCTGTCAGCAACAGACATGATTTCTGCATTCTTCATCACTTATGAATTCACCTCATTATGAGTTCATCGCTTCCCTAATTCTGTAAAAGGATCAAATGTCTCAGTTCACCCATGGATTCCTCTACTCCCCTCACTCAATCTCAGAGAGTGAAACCTGATCATAAAGGTTTCCCTGCTTTCCCTAAATCTTCATTCCTGCTGTAAACTGATGACCTGGAAAGAGAGTGTGGATTCCTCATTGGCTTCTCAAGGAAAGAAGAGGCTGATGGTACCCAGAGACACACTCTTGGCCCGGTCTTTCTATGCATCAACAAGTTCCCACAAGTCCTCGCAGCTATCTGACACCACAGCTATGGAATAGTTGCGATTCTGAAATCTTAAGGGAGGCCGTATATTCAACAGGACACCTAATACCCCAACAGAGCCCTCCAACGTGCTCAGCATGCTCGCCAAGCAGCACGTAGACATCCGTGTGTTGAGCGTGTGTATTAGAGCTGGGTCATACTCAATGTCACGTGTTGGTGTTGCTAATTGTTAATAAATGTCATCCTCATTGTAATACTTCAATGTGGGCTGCATCATAATAGGTCAAGTTGAGGGAAATGAGATGGAAACAGATCGACTCCCAGCCTTAGCCTGTCCAAAGGCCCCTGTTATGGATTTTTGAAAATGACCTTTTATGTACAGTAGGGTGCAGTATAGCTCTAAGTGAATGAAAACATCCTGCAAAGTTTTTGATCTGAAAGTCCACTGTATATATAAAGTTATTGGACTCTGAGTCAATTAAAAGGAATCATTTTTCAAATGAGTCATAAGCTGTTTCAACGCATTCTCATCCTTTAGCGTCATATGTGACGCTATATGCAAAAACCGTGCTATACTACGCACATGGCACCCGTTATCATTAATATAACATGCGCTGTGATGGTTAGGTTTAGGTGTGGGGTAGGGTAGTCTCATATTACGCTAAAGGATTTATGACGCCTTGGGTTCGCCTGTTATATTAACGATAAAGGGTGCCATGTGTGTAGTATAGCGCCGTTTCACATATAGCATCACATATGACGCTAAAGGATGAGAACGGGCTCGCTGTTTTGATTGTGACGTCAAGACAAAACATTATAATACTGCCCGCCCACTTATTGCACTCGCAGACACCAGGGAAAACTTGAACCTCAAACCGACAGCTGTTTCCTGTGGATATTGGACAGCATAATGTCGAGAAGACCCTGTGCTCTACAATGACACCACGATATCACAGCAGTATAATCATAAACTTTTGCAGTGTTTCCTTGATTTTTTCTGACGACTGCTTCTCAAATCTCAGGATTCACAAACCGCTTGCTCTTGAAATGTAAGCAGATTATCTGTTGTTCTCACTAAAGGAAAGATTAAGCATGGAGCAAGATTTGTTTTACCAACGTTTATGTTAATGTATACATTGCATACATGCACTGTTATTGATACAGTTTCCACGTTTTCACTGCAATATACTAGAAAATACCCTGTAAATAAATACGTACAAGTAAAAATAATATAATCGGTTTGTTGATGGGCATTAGTTGCAACATCTCATAATGTACCTCAAACAGAGAAGTGTATCACTGACTACAATTACATGCAGCCAATTTTCGGGTTATGGTCAGGGTTAAGGTCACTTTTCGGGTTTCTGAAACATTAGGAATAACCCGTTTACATGCGTGAGCAGAGAGAGTTTCTCCTGTAAACATGGAACTGCAATATCCCGATGTAAACGGCGACACGCGGTTCAGCGTCTTGATGTACGGACAACCTTAAGATGCAAAATGCGTAATTTCTGATTCTTCTTCCTGTATCCAAAGACAACAACAACAGAAGCGGATAATGAATAGTTCGGGGCAGATAGCGATCGCCTTTGTTTGAGCTTAGATGCTGGTAACGTTACTGAGCTCACTCCAAAAGTATGCTGTTCTGTGTCTCGCCATGTTTACTTCCGGTTTACTCCACGCGGATTTTTGAATGCGCCGAGAAGTTTCTCTACTCAAAAGACCAAGATTCCTTGCGAATAGAACATGCGCAGAACACAAATTACTATGGGGATATGCCGATACGCGTTTTCATGACCAAAAATTCGGGATAGAAAGGGTACCCAGGTATAATATTCCGGTTTTTAAAATCCGGGATATGAGCATTTTTCAGGTTTTTGCCGGTGTTAACATGGCCGTTCGCGAACCGGGTTATTGCTAATATCCCGGTTTTGAACGGGTTATTGGCTGCATGTAAACGCAGTCAGTGACTAAATTTACATTTAACCAATCAAAACAGACTGAGTTGTCAGGCCAATCAGAGCAGAGTAGCTCGCGGAAAGGAGGATTTAGAGAGATTGATTCATCTGACGAGTCGTTGAAAATGTGGTGATGTGCAAATTATATTATGAGAAAATGAAACTTTTTTTTTGTTTGTTTTTTAAAACGGCCCATAAAACTTGTATATCGGCTAGGTTTGTTTTGCTCAATTGGCAGTGCTGGGATCTTTGTGACAGTGTAATGCATTGGACAAAAAACATCCCATCTTCTTAGCGACCGTCAGAGCCAGCTGATAAGTTACACTTTTGCCGAATCATGTGGGAAGGACGCCAAAAATATCTTTCCGATCGACAAATGCCTTGATTGCAGTTCTCTGTTTGTCTATTAAAATGAATGTGCTGTCGATTTATTTTACAACAGACGCGACTATACATCTATACAGGAATCTATACATCTCAATTCTCCAGCTGCAGTCATCTTTGAGGGAGACCAGTTAGCGCTCTTTGATAACGTGATGATTACGTCCTTGCAGATCATCTGTCCATCATCGTATAAAGCCCACCCTGGCCATTTGATTGGCCCGAATTGTTTCTTGTCTGATCATAATTACTCCTCAATGGATCGAGTCCAGACTGAACTTCCCGGCCAAAAATGTTGTGGGCGGAGTTCGGGCTGGCATCTAGGCTAGTGTAATGTAGACACTAGATCACAACTAAAAAAGTTGAGTTTTCCTTTGTTCAATTTGCACACTGAAAATGGTTTGGAGCTCTTAATTTTGCACTCTCAAAAAAAAGTGCACCAGATTGATGAAATTAACATTCAAAGCAGAACATTTTCTCACAGGGGATCATGCACCTGAACCCCCCTAGAGGGACAGAGGTCCAGTCACCACAGATTTACCAAAAATCCTGTGGGAAACACTGGTATTGCTATGCCAATGCGGTTTATAGCTTGTTTCATCACTGTGGAGTCTAGTTCAATTGTATTTTACAAATAGTAGTTATTTCATCTGTTAACTTGCTCACTCATTACATGGCATTAGTGGTTTTAAGCAAAAGAGTTGGTATACATACAGTATTCAAAGGCGTGGAAAGACGTGTTTTGTTTATGATCATTTAGTGAGCCGGTCTGGGCAAAAATGCCAGGGCCAATTGTTTGTCCTCTCAGTGCTTTATTACCACTATAAAATGCAGTGTCACTCTGCAGTCTACTTTTCATTAAAAGTTACAGATTTAAATATGGTCTTGAAGGACTTCAGTTTTACTTTTATGGTGACCAGAAAACTATTATAGAAGTTTTGAAGCTCAGATTTGATTAGAATGTTATAATGGTATTTTTGTATTAGTGCAAAATAATTACCATCAAGAATCAGATGAGATTAATATGTCTTCCCCAGACATTTATTTATTTGTTTATTAAGGAAGCAGTTGTGTAATAAGTGACAAAATAAACTTCTTTGAGGCAATATAAGACCCATGTGTGTATAGGCCTACTTTTCCACAAACTAAACTTATAATCCCAATCTATAGACATTTTCCCATTTATTATATGTATTCTCACATGCCTTTCCGCAGTCTCATCCTAAGACGTCAAATAACTGACGTCTTGGGACGTCTTTTGACCATACGTCAATATCCACCTTTTAGGGCACCCTAAACGTCGGTTAGATTACATTATCGGATCCTAACTCTACCCCAGACCTAAACCTACCCCGTCACCTAACTGACGTTAAAGGTAAAGCGTCAGTTGTATGACGTCCCAGGATCATCATATAACCGAAGGGTACCCTGAAAAAGGCGGATATTGACAAAGAAGTCCCAAGACGTCAGTTATATGACTTCTTGGGATTAGACTGTGTAAAGGCCCGTTCACACTAAGCACGATAACTATAAAGATAACTATATATGCATCCACACCAACGACCGATAGTTATTTTTATTAACGCACACGCACGCAAATTACCCGCTGTTGCTACTTACGTTTTAAACAAGTATCAAAAGGAAAAACAGGTGCTTTTTTTGTTTTGGGTACACGATCGATATATCCTTAAAAGACGAGAGGTGTTTGGAGCCCATCTAAACAGTGAATCCATGTCTAGTGTAATATCTGGATATAGCTGACGAATTCAATGATGGGATAAAAACATTACCTAGTTAGTACTTCAGCAATGTTGTCAACTAGCGCTGGATAGCCTAATGTTACCTGAGGTAGGGCTAATTTTGTAACACTATGCTAAACTGCATAGCTGCTAATCTCATTGTGAATACTTCTCACCGTTTATTCCCAGGATGCTTTCCATATCCATATTTTTAACGTATCATTGAAAAGTGGATTTGACTTGTCAAACTTCTCTGCAATATCATCTGCCATTTTAAATGCACGAGTCTGATTGGTTGTCAGTGTTTTATCGTTGGACAGCTGGAAAAAAATCGTTCTGAAAGTGATCCCAACGATATCGTTCCTCATATCTTTATCGTTATAGCTGTGGTGTGAACTCTGTTATTCTTTAATATGGAGAACGATTTTTAGAATTATATCTTTATAGTTATCTTTATAGTTATCGTGCTTGGTGTGAACGGGCCTATAGCCTTTAATTTAATGAATTTCCTTCACACCAGCCTATTGTTTAAAACTTGCCATAAACATAACCTTATAAGCAAAGTTAACTGTGGTTGGTAGTGTCATGTGACTTTCTCTTCCCATCTAAGTAGTCAAAAAAGTATCATTAAAATCAAATGTTCAGCAACTACATGCTAATCCTGTTCACTACGCTACAGTACGTTAAAATAAATACGTGAACACAATAATCTTTGATGCGAATAAATACAGGCTTTTACAAAAGCGGTAATGTATAGCACTGCAGACTTCTCCCACCTGTCTGTTTAAGGCTTGATTTATTTCTTACACATGACAGGAGCGACTCTTATTTTGACTGATCTTCCTGGAGCTGCTGGGGTCAGAATCGAAAAACAACCTCCCGCTGAAACGGCCCCAGTTACCCTCCAATAATCCAAACATTTGTGGATGAATTTCAGTTGTCCTAGTATCACAAAGCACTTTAAATTAAAACAAGGCATCTAGCCTTGACCATGTCTCCCCAAACGTCTATTCCCCCTCAAAAGGACCCCCCACTGTTGTTTATTTCTTTTGGATTTGTATTTATATCACCGCATACTATAGGAGGTGGAGCTCACAAGGCAGAAGATATCCGCGCATACTGGGAAACAGCTGCACCATGAACAGAGAGCCACATGTGCCCTCCATGAAGAGCAGCCATCACTGCGCGATCACCGTGATCAAACATGACGTCAAAGAGCAGGTGCTAATGGAAGCCAGTTATTGGGATAAGTGGCAGATTGTGAAGGGATCGAGGTGAATGATGGCACGGCAAGCATGCGCCCCTGTGAATAACTCTTAGGGTAATTAATGAGGGGAGGCTGGCATCTCCTTACAAACTGGTAGCTTGAACCACATTCTAACACCTACTCCCTCTTACATCTCTCCTGCACGCTTCTGTCCAATCGTATCTGCGTTCTGATTGAAGTAACTCTATTAACCCTGTAAACCTGTCTGTTTGTCGTTTAATTGGAACAGTTTATCAAAGCGTTAGACAATAAAATAGTATAGTATCATATTTGATACATCAGGCTTTATGGCTCATATAGTGAGAATATGAAGCTCATATACTCAAGGAGAAAAAACACCTCAGTTTTATTCAGAGGCCAAAAATGAGCAACTTATTTTTTTAAAGATTATATTCTGATAGCTTGCAATGTAAATCAATGTGATCTAACAGTATAGCATATTACTTCAATAAAATGCATATAAATATCAGTTGTCACTCTATAGTTCCCAATGAGCCTTAGTAAGAAAATAATTAAATTCTTAGTGGAATGAGTTAGCTTTTATTGTGTGGGCAAAATATATCAATGCAATACATTACAATGATGTTAGAGATAATAATAATAATTGTTCTTCAAAAGCATGATGTTAGTGAGCACTTCTCCTTTGGAGTAGATAGTCCATCAACCTCATAGATGGGGCATATCAAGATGCCGATTAGACAGCATGATTATTGCACAGGTGTGCCTTAAGGCCCATACACGCCAGGACGAATATCAGCACACGTTATTCGTCGGCGTTTTCAACGCGTTTTTTGTGTTCGTACCCAAGCGTTTTTCGCTTGACATGAGCCGAGTGAACATGCAAATTCATTCCTTGACATTAGATGGCGATTAATGTAAAACAGAAAAAATAATAGAATCCTATACTAGGGTGTTCATTTTCATGTCTCAACATGTTTTATTATGACATATTAAAAAAAATAATGAATGAAAAAATGATAGAAATAATGTCTTCTGTTTTAGAAAAATAAATATATAAATAATAAATAACTAAAAGAAATGCCTCCAAAATGTAACAAAAAAATAGCTCTCACAAACTTACAAAAACGAACTAACAAAATCTATTTATATCTTTCGTTTTCATCCTCTTTATCCTGTTTTTCTTCCCTCATCCACCTTGTTTGCTGTAGAACTGATCTTTTCCAGGAGGTTTTTTTTTTTTTTTTTTTTGAAAACCAGGACATTTTCATCACTTAAAAACAGCCAGGACAGGACGTGAAAACAGGATATGTAACGCAAAGTTGAGATGTTGCCCAGAGATAAAAACATAGCACTAGTTGTCGGATGAACAGATGCACGAGAGATGAGAGTTGTCGTATTTCCCGCGTTTAATAAAACCAACTCAAACTTTACACTCGTCCTCATACATGGGGATCGAGCGAGAAAAATACAAACAAACATCCAACTCTGGTCACAATAAAAAAGTAAAAGAAAAGAAAGAATAAAGAGTCGGCAGAGCGGTTATCTCCTCTCCTCACTTGTCAAAATCTAACTGACACTAACATTACTCACACTATGCGCAGTTCTAATCTCAACTCAGATTCCTATAAAGCACAAAGTTACACATGTCCCGGGAAAACAGGACTGTTGGTCACCCTATACTATACTTTTATTACAGAAATATTAATATAAATATTATCATAGCTCTTTATGCTCCGAGACCAGCAGCTATCTTCTTCGCCGTATGTGTGCTCGGCAAGACCGTTTTGTGTTTGAGCGCCCCCAAGTTATGCTTAACTGTAACTTCAGAAGTACCAGACACGTGAGCAAAACCGCCAATCTCGTTGGTCGGATAGTTTTTGACGTGGCCGCGTCAAAACCAAAAAAGGAACCCGCGCATTTTTTTTAAAATGACGCTTTTACGCGTGGCGTTTTCGCGTCGAGTGTGAACACTCACATTGGCGCCCATTGTTTAGTCACAAGGCGTTAAACGTCGACGAATATCACGCACGAAATTCGTCCCGGTGTTGAACAGGCCTTTAGGCTGGCCACAATAAAAGGCAACTACTAAAATGTGCAGTTTTAGGTCCTGTTTACACGAGAACACTAGCGGGGTGAATTATTAGATTAAAGAATGGTGCTGTGCCGTCTATATTGGATCTGACATGGTGCAACACATGGACTCTAAGTCGAACATGTATGGGCGAATCATTGCGGTTGCCATTGTACAGCATTGGACGTTCTCAAAACAATTTCCCCCAAGTGCATCGACGGGTGAGTTGAAACTCATTATATTATGCAAAACTGTTCTCCACTCACAGCAGTGCAAAACTAGAATATAGCCTATTACTTATTCATTTTGATGTTTTTGAATGCAAAAACCAAGCGAACGTCATAAGTTGACCTCAGACAACAATATAATAAAATTATAAATATAATAAAAATTAACAAATATTTTATTATAAATATAATAAAAAGCCAGTCAGTTCATGACCCCTTTAAGTAGTTTCCTGCTTTGGGTACAAAGACCAGCCTGGACCATTTCATCTGAATCAATTGCTGGTTCAGGCCCAGTTTGTGCCTCACCACCAGTCAAAAAAAAATGAGAATCTCTTTTGTATAAAACAGCTTCCAAACTCACTGGCCAGGTTTCTATTCGCTTGAGTTTGTCATGCGTTGTTCATTAGGACATGAGTCTCGGAATCAATCTTATTTTACAGCACAATTCAGGTCGGCGGACACGCTCCATAACATGTTGCTCCCAGAAGGTCCTTCTCCTTTGACATCTAGCGCAAATGTAATCCCGGGAGTGTCTTTTTAAATTTCTCATTGGTGACATGTCTCTCTGATGACATATGCATCCACTTTTAGATTGCATTCGTCATTATGGTACTAAATAAAAACCAAATGTCTCTGAGACTGCGATAAAATCTATTTTCATGACTCCAGGAGAGTGTTGTATTACATGTTTTTTTTTCCCTGCTTGCTTGCTCTCTAGTCTTCCTCTTTCTTTGGATGTAGTAATGGGATCATTTATACACATACAGTTTGCTATTAAGCGGCTGGCGGATCAAAGGTAATTACGTGACAGCACTGGGCCCCAAATGCAGCAGGGCCCAGTCCATTCAGCTCCACGTTCCCACGCATTCCTATCAGAAACGTGGAGTTTATTTGTGAAATGTGGTCAGTCCCTCTGTCAGATGCATTATTTAATCAGGCGGCTGTTTGATTCGGTGATAATTGATTCTGTGTTTTCTTACTCGGTTTAGGAACTAGGAATACGGACAATAAACAGACTTTTAAAAAAGCTAATATTTTGCAAATCGGTATTTATTTAAAAAGACAAATCCTGCCAAGAGCTTGATTATTTGTATGATCAAAAAGCCATTTTACCACATTGCTTCATTCACCAGCCTTTCATGAATTGGCCACATTTAAATAAATATGAAAAAAAGGGCCTGTATGTAAAAATCACAAACAGATGGGCTGCTCCAGTGAAAATCACACTCTTTAAAACGCCCATGTGCTGGCCAGCACAATATGAATGTGATTTTTAATTGCTAGTGACTGGGACTCGTGGTTTCCTCTCTAGGTGATCTCAATTAAGGCCATTCAGGAAACAGTGAGAAATTGTGGAAGGAAAAGAGTTTTGACTGGTTGGTAGGCGCTGTATGCACACTTAGTGCTGGAGCAACAAAATGTCATTTTGTATTCTGATCAGATTTTCGTTTCTTGTTTTGTTTAGTTTTTTCCATCAAAGTCCCCCACTGCTAAACAATCAGTCCAGAGATTGAAATCAAATCCCTTGCTTCGGAAAAGTTCAAATACTGGTCTCAAGTCCAGCATAATCAGAGCTCTATGGCAGCAAGTATTTGGTTTCAGGGAGCACTGGTATATACGTGACGCCTGAATCTCCACACTCTCAGGAAATAAGAATAACTACAAGCACCCGAACAAGCTAAAAGTACCACCGATTTTCAAGCAAATGAGCACTTTAGTCCATTTGATAAAGTGCACTAAACACAAGTGTTTTGCAAACCTAAATATAATATAACATATTCTATTAGAAATAGAATGTGATGATGGTGTATATTTAATTAAAAAAATTGTTTGTATATGCAGTTATGTCTGTATCAAGTCATTTAAATTCTTTTTTTAAAATACATGCATGATAACGTGTTTTGTTGCTGTTGTTGTTGTTTCAATCCACACTAAATCAACCCGTTCTCATCCCAAGGCGTCATCTAACTGACAGCGTTCGACCATGCGTCAACATCCGACGCTTTAGGCAACCTTTAGTGTCAGTTAGATGACGCTATCCTAGTGGTCTAACCCTAATGGTGCGTTCACAACGGACGAGATAGCGCGTCAGGCGCGAATGATTTGTCAATGATGTTATGTCAATGCAAAGACGTGTTACACTCGTCCAGCGCGCTGAATGAGGCATCAAGTTTGCGCGAATTGAACGTCTGCGCATTACGTGTGAAATATTTAGTTAGTGCCATTTGTGCATACACGCATTTGACGCGGACAACAGGTCATCAAACTAGGCGCTGGACAGGCGGAAGTACCGCTGACAACGGCCATCATCCAGGCGCAGCTCCTGGAGCGAGCAAATGGTGGTAACTCGCCAGAACGGTCGCCTCCGAAGGTTCCAGTGGACACAAATACGGCGACAATGATCCCCACGCCGCTGTTCTAGCTCTCCAGAGCCAATACAGTGCGGTGAATCTCTCGATGAATGCTTGATCAACATAAAAAAGATGGCTGCCAACGGGTTTCGAATTTTGACGTGCGTGAATTTGCTTCAAACTTTTGATTTTACGTGCGTCAGTTTCCGCTCTTGACGTGCGAATTAACACAAAGTGGTCAAGCAGTACAAACTAGGCGCGGTCAGACGCAAATTTGATGTGCTATTCGCGTCCGGTGTGTAAACGTAGCATAACCTTACCCCAGACCTAAACCTACCTGACGTCATCTAACTGACACTAAAGGTAAAGCGTCAGTTAGATGACACCCTGAGGATGGCGTCATCGAACTGACGCTGAAGGGTGCCTAAAGCGCCGGATGTTGAAGCATGGTCAAACGTGTCAGTTAGATGACGCCTTGGGGATGAGAATGCGTTGAAATACACTCACCGGCCACTTTATTAGGTACACCTGTCCAACTGCTCGTTAACACTTAATTTCTAAGCAGCCAATCACATGGCGGCAATTCAGTGCATTTAGGCATGTAGACATGGTCAAGACAATATCCTGCAGTTCAAACCGAGCATCAGTATGGGGAAGAAAGATGATTTGAGTGACTTTGAACGTGGCATGATTGTTGGTGCCAGAAGGGCTGGTCTGAGTATTTCAGAAACTGCTAATCTACTGGGATTTTCACGCACAACCATCTCTAGGGTTTACAGAGAATGGTCCGAAAAGAAAAAAACATCCAGTGAGCGGCAGTTCTGTGGGCGGAAATGCCTTGTTGATGCCAGAGGTCAGAGGAGAATGGCCAGACTGGTTCGAGCTGATGAGAAGGGCAACAGTGACTCAAATAACCACCCGTTACAACCAAGGAGGGCAGAAGAGCATCTCTGAACGCACAGTGACGTCGAACTTTGAGGCAGATGGGCTACAGCAGCAGAAGACCACACCGGGTGCCACTCCTTTCAGCTAAGAACAGGAAACTGAGGCTACAATTTGCACAAGCTCATCGAAATTGGACAATAGAAGATTGGAAAAACGTTGCCTGGTCTGATGAGTCTCGATTTCTGCTGCGACATTCGGATGGTCAGGTCAGAATTTGGCGTCTACAACATGAAAGCATGGATCCATCCTGCCTTGTATCAACGGTTCAGGCTGGTGGTGGTGGTGTCATGGTGTGGGGAATATTTTCTTGGCACTCTTTGGGCCCCTTGGTACCAATTGAGCATTGTTGCAACGCCACAACCTACCTGAGTATTGTTGCTGACCATGTCCATCCCTTTATGACCACAATGTACCCAACTTCTGATGGCTACTTTCAGCAGGATAATGCGCCATGTCATAAAGCTGGAATCATTCTCAGACTGGTTTCTTGAACATGACAATGAGTTCGCTGTACTCAAATGGCCTCCACAGTCACCAGATCTCAATCCAATAGAGCATCTTTGGGATGTGGTGGAACGGGAAGATTCGCATCATGAATGTGCAGCCGACAAATCTGCGGCAACTGTGTGATGCCATCATGTCAATATGGACCAAACTCCCTGAGGAATGCTTCCAGCACCTTGTTGAATCTATGCCACGAAGAATTGAGGCAGTTCTGAAGGCAAAAGGGGTCCAACCCGTTACTAGCATGGGGTACCTAATAAAGTGGCCGGATGAGTGTAAGTCAAATTTATATGGTTACACATTGTTGCAGTGGTCCATTAGACCAGGGGTTCTCAACTTCATCCTCGCGACCCACTGCTCTGCATATTGTGTATGTCTCCCTTGTTTAACACATCGGATTCAGATCCTCAGCTCGTTAGGATAGACTCCTAACGAGCTGAGGATCTGAATCAGGTGTGTTAAACAAGGGAGACATACACAATATGCAGAGCAGTGGGTCGCGAGGACTGGAGTTGAGAACCCCTGCATTAGACAACTATAAATAACTTTGCAACTACATGTCAATTTACTCTCAGTAGAGTATTAGTAGACTGTTGAGTTAAAGGGTACATATCATGATTTTAAATCATTCATTTTTACTTATAAATCATACATTTGTGGTCTATATAAAGCATAACTGCAATGCTTGGGTCTGAATTACTCATTATTATAGCTCCATGGGCCCCTTTTCTAACCCTTTTCTGATGTGCTTCTGTGAGCAAGTCGTTTCAATGCGGCCCCTTTAAATAAAAAGGCGTACCGTCTTACCCCGCCCGCTCTCCAGGTCGCTGAGTTCACGGTCAGTTCAACTCAGGTTCAACTCTCCGCGTTCGGCCATAATTGTAGTTTGATAAGAGATACTATTACTATAGCTTCAAAGAACATTTTTATTCACACGTTAACAAAATGTCAACAACGGAAGACTTGTCCACCAAGCCTTACATATTCGAGCCAGAGCGAGCGATTTGAAAAAGATGATGACGTCGAACCTGCAGAGTCTTCATATGGAGGCAGGTAACGTTATGTACTACCATGACTTTATTAACTTTAAATATGTTGTGTTATTAGTGAAAGTCGACTATTTCTCTTGTTAAAACAAGCACACTGACAAGATAAATGACTGCGGTCTGATCTTGCCACTAAAAATCTGCATTGATAATAAAATGATAACTTACGTTTAGAAAGCATCAGGAAACACAGCAGCTAAATGATAGAAGGAATTTACCCGATCGGCAAACCCTTCTGTATACTGGCTGAGGTTGTTGAAGTGGGGATCCTTGAAGTGCTTCAGGTCACTACATCCAACAACCAAACATTTTGACTAGCCCTCTCGTAACTTCTGCATGATTGAGCTTGGACTACAAAATCGGAGCGAGAAATAATAATGGCGGATTGCTCGTAGTGTTGGACCGGTAGTCAATGTCCTTATTTGTCAGTTCCGCTGCAAATACGGTGACGTACTTGCTCAAAAAACGTCATAGACAACAGAAAAATCTGAACAGGTTGAAAAATATGACCAAAACAGAATATAAAGATATAAACAAAGCACCTGAAGAGAATAATTTAATCTTTTCTGTACTTATAAACACTCCAAATCTACAACAAAATGCATTTAAGGGCTAAAAAAGTGGATTTTGCATGATATGTCCCCTTTAAGGTATGAGAGTACAGGGCTGCATTTCCCAAAAGCGCTCTAAGCCTAAGTGGATCGTAGAGACCATTGGTGGCAATTGTTCAACAATCGACTTAAGCTTACAATGCTTTTGGGAAACCCAGACCTGGTTCATAGAATAAGTTGACATTGGGTGCAGTGGGTGCAAAGTTACTTATAGTCAGTAATGTCTATTAGGGGAGCATCAAAACAAAGTGTTTTATTTAACGTGTAAAAGCAGATTTTAAGCAGACCGTCTATAATGACTGCTAGTTGACATGTACTGTAGTTACTTATGTTTAGTAGAATGTCTAAAGTGGACAATTGAAATAAAGTCTTATTTATTTGATTATTTGATAAAGAGGAAGTGACATTATTTTAAGTTTTCATAGGAACCAAGTTGGTTTTACTCTTATTTGTCATTCATAATTGTTAATTCGAATGATGGATATGGTTCAACAAACATATCCACCCTGTCACATTAAAATGGCCAAGAGAAATAGGAGAAAATAGTGTCTTGAAAAAATAACTTTAACCATATCTGGTATAGTGTTTCCATATGGCAACAGTCTTTGAATAAACCAATAATATGCCTTTTAAAGCCACATGGCATTTGATTTTCATTTCAAGATAGGGGTCACTCATACAGTGAAAACGCTCTCTCAAATAAAACATTTTCTGTACATCATCTACAATGATTTTTAGTCTGTATCTTTAATAAGCTAAAATAGATGTTTCTGTTCACAGATCAATTTGTATCTTATAGTTCTACAGTAAAAAAACATAAACGTCACCATATAGCATTTCTGTACCACAAAGAAAATGAACTATTGTATTTCCTCACTGAGAATTTAAAGCAACACTATTGCTTATAAACCACGCTATATACGAATCGCCAGATCGGGTTGCGTTTCTGTATGTTCTAATGAGACATAAGAAAACTTGCTTTACATCAAGCATTACAATAGTCATTATTTTGTTTTTCTTCATTTGTGATGACGCAATACATCATACTTTCATGAAATCATGCAACATACTCTACCTTATCTGTCGACATTGGTCATTCCAAAGCTGGTGCTGGATAAACAACGACCGTGTGTGCGACAGTAGGCTGTTGTAGGCTAAATTACAACATCGGTAATGGACAATTCCACTTCCAACCTGTAGGGCGAGCCGCATAGGAAAAGTTACTTAGTGCTGCTTTAACAGTAGACAGTGGCATCAATTATATTACTGCACTTGTTTATTTTAAAATATTCATTGTAATATAATTTTGTTAATGCAGATAACACAATTCCGATTTTATGCATCAAGTGTAGAAATTGTTATACTCAACAGAAAGGCCAAGAAAAGTGTATAATTGACCATGAAAGTGAAGATGAGCACAGCATTAAAGAACAAACAATAATGATTCCCTCAGTTTGAGAATGGAAAGTCGCAGCATTCTGAGTATTTTAATAGCACTCCAGATGGAAACAGTTCATACTGATCGATGTCTCTCCAATCCTCCCTTAAGCATAACTCAATCAATCCCTGCACTGTCAGGACCCATGAGAGCGAAAGGCTGCATACTAACATGCTCTCCAACAACACTCGCTGTGTACGTTTCCCATAGTCTGTGTAAAACAGAGCACTCCTGTGTTAACGGCGCATGCTCGAGCCATGTTCCCGATGGCACCACATTAATTCACTTTCATGGTTATTTACAGGTCAGGGATGACGTGTAAACGAGCTAGAGTGTGTCTTTAGTCGTGAGGCTGAACTCCAGGCCTGGCTGCATGGTAAATAATGAGCTCCCATGGGTCATAGCTGTGCTGCCCTGGAGTCCATGTCCCCAAACTGCGGGCTCCCTCATTACCTCACCAACAACCAATTCAACAATTTGCCTGGTGCGATTGTCTCGAGGTAAGCCGAGGCTTAGCAGCTCTGAGGGTAAAGGCTCCTAATCCAGCACTAAGAGCTGATGGTAGACGTGACGGTTTCTGGCATTTTAAAATTTCATTGTGTTACCGTTGCACTGAGGTAAAATATATACGGTCTAACAGCATAATTGCCTCATTCCCCCCATAGCCTATTTCTGAATGGCCTGACAGCTTTGCTTGGATGAAAACAGAAAATTTGACAACTGCGACATTTTCCCAAAACTGTTATATTGCATGTATGGATATGAATTTAAATAGACTTGCTATAAAGTAAACATTTCACATAAAAATCAAACTCTCAATGAATATATATGTAATTGGCATAACTGGTTCTTAACAGGGGCTCTCAATAAACATCTATAAACATTATCTGAAATAAGATTTGTTACAGTAAAATAATTTAACAATTAGACCTTTTCAATCTTGGTTGTTATTTTTTTTTGTCCACCAAGTAAAAAGTAAAGTATGGCATGGCTCTACATGACGTTCCAGAAAAAGCCTTGTCTGTGCAATTACCAGGTCTGTTCGAGTATCTGATTTAACAGTACTTAAATATTTAACTCGCACTCAATGTAGGCTCAAAGATTCACTAGTCCTCAACACCTAATGCCTGGTTCAGATTACACGTTTTTAGCCCGATTTTGGCACGATATCGGTTTGGCGTGATGTCATACGGATTACCAGTAAACTACAACGGGCGTCGAGACGCAAGATTCGATCGTATCATCTCGTATAGTGTGTCATAGTGGGAGACAACCTACGTCGCGTCTGCGATGCTTCACGACATCACGACACAAAGACTAGCATGTTTAATTTTTTTAATGGTCGTTCACGACGGTTCCGTCACATGTATGAGGTTGACCAATAGGAGCACATCTTTTCTGTACACAACTTTCAAAAATGGCGAAACGAAAGAGAGACTATGGTGCTAACGTTAAAACTAAAAGTAAAAATATATAAGAAAACAATAGTTTACCTCAAGTTCTCTTTGGAGGATTGACAGCCCATACTGTCCTCTTCGAGCAGGGTTAAGTCTCACGCAATGGCCGTGAGACATACGCAATTCAACCAGTCCACACGCCACACCGTGTATTTCTCACGCTGAAAAGGCAATGCCGAGCAATCCAGGAACGTGTCCATTGTCGGGTTTTCTTTCTTCTTTTTTTACATTTTTCTGAACACAGGACAGCCAATACAACACTCACCGCTTCATCCATTGTTTGTTTACGTTCGTTTCCGGAAGTCACTCGCTAGTTTCGCTTTCTCGATGACATCACGCGCCGTTAAAGACGGCATGCGATGACTGGTCAGGAAGCAACGTGTAGTCTGACATTGTGAATTGTCCACGACACGACAAGATTTTAGTATTCAAAATCGCGTAATCTGACACAGTGACTATCGTAACAGACAAAAAAAAAACGTGTAATCTGAACCAGGCATAAGAGGCATTAACACCTAAGATATCTTTCTTCCTCTGAACACAAAAGAAGACATTATGAGTTCGTCACCAAACAGTTGCTGGACATTTTTTTCCTTATCAACATTCTTCAAAATATCTTTTTTAGGGTTCAGCAGAAGAAATTCATAAAGGTTTGAAACCATTTGCGGGCGAGTAAATGATGACAGAATTTTTCATTTTTATGTCACAACTATTCCTTTAAATGTCTACAAACGCTGAAGTCTCTGTTGAGCTAAAAAATAAATCAAAAGATCTTTAAACGCTACGCCGTTGTCTTCATTCACCGCCATGAGCAGTTTCACTATCTGTTCAATTTGACAACATTTTTGACATCTGAGTGAAAGGCATAACGCGACTGATCAAACAGAGCACTTCTAGCTCATATTAGCATATATTTGCGCGTATATTAGGCCCCGTCCACACTACAGCGTTTTCGTTTTAAAAACTGAGACCTTTTGCTTCCGTTCTGCACCTCCAGTCCAGACTAAAACGGGAAAAACGAAGACCTAAAACAGAGACGTTTAGAAACGCTGCAGCTCTGTTTTGCGTTTTGAATTGCTGAGGCGTTTTCAGTGTAGACGAGACAAAACGGAGGACTTCACAAACGCTGACGCAGAGGCTCACGCTCTGCTCTATGATTGGGTGTTATCAGTCATGACGTATCCTTCCCTGATTCGTCAGCCACTGTTTACACCAGCACGCGCATGCCCAGTGATGGATCGATGCATCGATAAAAAGTCTAATCCGATACGATGCATTCGATACCACACACAAAATATCGAGATGGTACCTTTATTTTGACACTCCACACCTTCACCTAACTTTTCTCAGCTGAAAAAGATGCCTGACAAGATTGACTGCTGGTATTTTTCACTGTTAAGGCATTACGCAAGTTTTATTTTACATCAGAAACGACAAGCCCCGAAAAGTCTGTTTTAGCAAATCAGTGCGCAGTATTGGTCAGGTGACAAGAGCTGCCTGTCACTTTGAAGAACTGCGCTAGCTGAGAGGAGTTTCGTCGAAGCTGATCTAGGATGGATTTCAGGGAACTTGATGAACCCGTCTTCTTCGGGCCGTAAAAGGAAAATAAAAGTTGAAACCTTTTCACGGAATCTTGCTAAAACGGCACGTTTAGTGGTGAGTGAAAAGCTCTCTGTATTGCATGTAAGTTTAATTAGTCAACCGCTCCCATTTACAAAAAAAAAAAAAACTCCTGTGGTGTCTGTCATGACAGCACTTGACAAAAAAACGTCCCGCAGGGCTTTTAGTTCAACAATGTGCAAATTTGGAGAAATATTTAAATATTCTCATAGTTTTACATCATATTTCTATTGACAAGAATAATATTTATTGAATTTATAACCCAAATGCATCGATGTGATCTTTATGATCGCTGGATACTCTGATGTACTTTGTTTTTAATCCATACTGGCCGTCTGAGCCATAATCATGTTACATTTCAGGAATAAACATGATTGCAATGATATTTGATTTACCTGTGTTCTTCGAGGTCTGCCAGGTATTTTGATAATAATAACTATATTCATAATGTAATAGAGAGGGTGTGCAAATAATATATTTTTGGATGTATTGTGAGTTAATAAATGTAACTGGTGGTGGCACATAATATCTAAATATCAATCGATATAGTCTTTGAATTGAATCAGAATCGTATCATATCGTAGAATTATTTGAGGTATAGGCAAATATCAGTATCGCTGGCTGAGGAGAATCGATATCGTAATCTGTATCGTGATTAATTGTCCGATTTACACCCCTAGTGAATGGTCACGTGATCCACGTTTTCAGTCTTTTTAATGTGGACGGAGATAATTTCTAATACGCAGATAAACGCTGGTGTGGACGGGTTGGTTTAATTCTCCGTTTTTAAACGAAAACGCAGTAGTGTGGACGGGGCCTTAGTGACCAACTGCAGAGCCACAGCGAATGGTAAGAGGGCAACAAGACGTGGCACAACTGTCAAAGATGATCATTTAGCTCATTTAAATAGAAAAACGATTAAAAAGCTCACTGTAAACAGCGTTGAGTAATCACGTCATCTTCATAAGTCTTTCTGATTGGCTCAAAGCAGATTTCTTATATCATCCTGTTCTGACTTCACCTGTGCAAATACAGGTAATCCTCATTCCACGTTCACACAGAGCACATTACCAGTAATTTAATGGCTAATGTTACAATTTCCCTTGCCGGAACCAGTTTAACTGTATTTTTGAAATGGTCCTGTTCACACATGATCTGTGAATTGGTAAATTACCAGTAAATTACCAGTAAAGACTGTGTGTGAAAGGGGCTAGTGACAATATACTGCAAATATCAAAATAAGAACGTTAACCCCGAATTAATGTACTGTGTGAAACGGCATCTAATGAATACCCAGGATTCATTATTAAGTGTGAAAGCCCTGTAGTGTATTCCAGTTTTAAGTCTGATCTACTTAGAGAAGTAATAGCAGTAATATCTTTCTCGAAAAAAACACAATAATTTATTATATCATTACATTTGTAACACAAATAGTATGGGACAAGTTACCCATCAAAGTTGCATTTTTAGCATTATAGGTTTGTTCAACCCATGTGCATGTGTAAATGTGTGTGTGTCTGTGTGCATGCGTGCAAGACAGTCCAGGATGCATTTGTTTTGCTGCCAAAGCATTCCCTGTCCTTGTGAGAAGAAAAAAAAACATGGGTCTGCAACACCTGAATGCAATTCCTCAGATTGCAGATGATATGAGCAGAACATTTTCATGCCAGTGGAAATGTGAGCTCTCACCAGCTGGCCTGGCCAGACCTTAGCCTCCAAATTCTATCCATCTGTTAGCTGACTCCCAATCCACACTTCAAGGGCTCCTTCTGGGTAGTGTGGGACACTATGAAAAGCAGGAGAGAGACCGGCCGGCCTGATCTGGTTTTGAATCTGGACTGAAAGTAAAGAGAGAGAGACTGAGTTTGGCATTGCACAGCCTCATCGCGACATGCATGCAGCATGAAGTCATATCAGAATTATAGTATTTTTGTGATGAGCGCACATGAACCCCCACCATAATGACGCAATTACGCAGCTTTCAAGTCCTCCTGGGAAGTTCTGACAAACTAGTTCGGAAGTTGTAATTATAATGTGATTTAAGTTCAAGTGATTCAATGGATTTGCTGCAGCTATTTAATTTTTTTCTTTTTCTCCTTTTTTTAATTCCTCACAAACAGGATGTTTCTCAGCTCTAATGAAATTAAAAAAAGCAAATATTGCACATTAAACTTGTAACTGATGTGTTTAATTCCTCTCATGCTGCCTGTCACCTCATAAACTGGATAAATTGGTATTATTACACCATCAGAAATTACCCAACATTTTGTTTGACTACAATCACTTTAATACACATCAATATGTAGACTCCTGAACCTATAATCAGGGGCTTTCCAGTAGGATTAATAAACATTATGTCTCCTTCACCTTGAGAGGCCATGGCAGGTGTAGAGAAGGTCAGCAGACCTCTGGCTCTCCACAGAAGAAGACATTTGTTCTGCGGCAGCTGCAGAAACACTTTGCAGATGTTAAAACAGAATAAAGTGAACAAACCTTCCTGGTGTTTGTGACAATCTGTTTCAGAATTTCTGTATGTTGTTACTACAGTATTTTCATAACATGTAAGCGAATGAAATCAGGCAGTATACATGTACACACACACACACACATGCATAAATATACATATATATATATATATATATATATATATATATGTATATATATATATATATATATATATACACACATACACACACACATATATATATATATATATATATTAGGGGTGTAACGAGTTCCAAGTCCGAACCGAAAAACACGATACTGAACTTATGATTTGAAATCGCGATTCTGTGCATTGCGTACCGAACCCGCCCCGCCCCCTGCTACCCCGGCCCCGCCCAGCCCGGCTCAATGGACCTCATGTCTTATGTAAACAGTACACAATTAATTCAGTTTTGTAGCCTAACCACCATTAACACCAAATAACAAGCTCCATGTGTTTGTTACTTTCGATAATAAGCAAGGTGTAATCTTTCAGAATTCTGTCTATTTGATCACGAAATTCAAACAATAAATGGCGTTTTGGCGCTCTTTGATGTGGCGTGACAGATCGCTTACTAGGCTCCTCATTTCAAGCGGCAGCGCGCGCGCAGAGTAAACGCGATCATCTCTTCCTCAGTTACAGAAAAGACACCTGAAGGTATGTTGAAAGATACAGTATACTTACTGAAAGGCATCATAACTCGTGTAATCGCTCAATCAGTGTTTCAGCAGCGGAAAGACGTCAATAAAACAGCAAAGCTTTAGCTTGTCACTAGCATTATATTACCTCAGCAGGCAAGTGATTCAGTGTCCACAACTTCCTATAAATGAACCTTTGCACTAAATAAATGCACTATGTTAGCCTGTATATTATATTTTACTTAACCTGTTAATGATATCTTGATTATTTAATTTATGTTTAAAATATCTTTCATGAAAATAACAACTGTGTAAATTATTAGAGTAAAAACACAAGTTAATTTAAAAACTGCCTTATGTTCAGTTTACATGTTTTCATACAATGTGTTGTGTGTTGATTATTATATCTAAAAAATAAATGGCATCTGAATTTAGGTTAAAAGTCTAGGCTACAACATTTAATGTTATAGTAATGTGCAGCCTTCAATATAGTTCACAGCATTAGCAGATTTTTTTTAATCCTTGTGAAATGTTTAATTGTAACTGAATTAATTTAAAGTCCACTTAAACCACTGTTTAAAAAAAAAGCCATTTTAGCTTTCTAAACCGAACCGAATTGGAATCGAGACGTCAAAACCGTGGGAAAACCGAACCGTCAGTTTTGTGTATCTGTTACACCCCCTAATATATATATATATATATATATGTGTATATATGTATATATATATGTATGTAATTAAATAATGCCATGAAATTAGTTAACTTAGTAAGTTTGTAATTTTACAGATTATGCATTAGGCAACATTTACATTTCACATCACATACTTTAAACAGTATTGTTGTGTCCTCATAACTTAAATGTTTAATTAATAGATTATATTAATAGAATTGACATAGGATTAAACTAGATAAAAATAGATTAATTTAAAATATTAGAATAGACAGCGTTCGAAAGTTTCAAGTCAGTATGATTTTTATTCTTAAGAAAATAATCCTTGTATTCTGCAAGGATGAATAATACAGATCAAAATTGACAGTAAAAAATTTTGCATTGTTTCTAAAAATCTATTTTATTGTTATAAATGTTATTTTGAATATTTTATCAGAAGAACTGTCCAACTGCTCGTTAACACTTAATTTCTCAAGCAGCCAATCACATGGCGGCAACTCAGTGCATTTAGGCATGTAGACATGGTCAAGACAATCTCCTGCAGTTCAAACAGACATCAGTATGGGGAAGAAAGGTGATTTGGTGACTTTGAACGTGGCATGATTGTTGGTGCCAGAAGGGCTGGTCTGAGTATTTCAGAAACTGCTAATCTACTGGGATTTTCACGCACAACCATCTCTAGGGTTTACAGAGAATGGTCCGAAAAGAAAAAACATCCAGTGAGCGGCAGTTCTGTGGGCGGAAATGCCTTGTTGATGCCAGAGGTCAGAGGAGAATGGCCAGACTGGTTCGAGCTGATAGAAGGGCAACAGTGACTCAAATAACCACCCGTTACAACCAAGGTGGGCAGAAGAGCATCTCTGAACGCACAGTACGTCGAACTTTGAGGCAGATGGGCTACAGCAGCAGAAGACCACACCGGGTGCCACTCCTTTCAGCTAAGAACAGGAAACTGAGGCTACAATTTGCACAAGCTCATCGAAATTGGACAATAGAAGATTGGAAAAACGTTGCCTGGTCTGATGAGTCTCGATTTCTGCTGCACATTCGAATGGTAGGGTCAGAATTTGCGCGTCTACAACATGAAAGCATGGATCCATCCTGCCTTGTATCAACGGTTCAGGCTGGTGGTAGTGGTGTCATGGTGTGGGGAATATTTTCTTGGCACTCTTTGGGCCCCTTGGTACCAATTGAGCATCGTTGCAACGCCACAGCCTACCTGAGTATTGTTGCTGACCATGTCCATCCCTTTATGACCACAATGTACCAAACTTCTGATGGCTACTTTCAGCAGGATAATGCGCCATGTCATAAAGCTGGAATCATCTCAGACTGGTTTCTTGAACATGACAATGAGTTCGCTGTACTCCAAATGGCCTCCACAGTCACCAGATCTCAATCCAATAGAGCATCTTTGGGATGTGGTGGAGACGGGAGATCGCATCATGGATGTGCAGCCGACAAATCTGCGGCAACTGTGTGATGCCATCATGTCAATATGGACCAAACTCCCTGAGGAATGCTTCCAGCACCTTGTTGAATCTATGCCACGGAAGAATTGAGGCAGTTCTGAAGGCAAAAGCGGGTCCAAATATATACAGTATATACAGTATATATATATATATATATATATATATATATATATATATATATGTGTGTGTGTGTGTGTGTGTGTGTGTGTGTGTATATATATATATATATATATATATATATATATATCACAAAAATATTAAGCACAATTCCGTTAACAACTGTCATAATTATACAAAATATTAATTTGGCCGCTGAAAAGAAATATATTCTATTATTATTTTTATTCTTGGCCATCAGAGAAATAAATACACTAATTTTGATCAAATAAATGCAGCTTTAGTAATGAGAGACATATGAAGAGTTCAGATGCAAAAGCCTCTGAGTGCCATCTGAACGTTGTCTTCTAAATGATCATTTTATCAAGCTTGTATATTTAAGTTCAGTAATTTCACTTAAATGGCAAATGAAGATTACCTATTAATTGTCATTTAAGTGAAATTACTGAACTTAAATATATAAGATTGATAAAAATGATAATTTCAAGAAGAAAATTTAAAATGGCACTTGGAGGCTTTTGCATCTGAACTCTTCATATCTGAACCCACACTTTTGAACAGTAGTGTATTTTATTCAATGTTGTTTATAAAGGCTTCAAATTTGGCTGTCTGATCAAATAAGAATCAGGAAAGAAATTAATATCACAAATTCATTTGAAACATTTACCATTCCTTTCAGTTCATTCACACTAAAAATGGAAGATCTACTACACATTTTGACAAACACTGTATAAGGTGCATATTATATACTATTTTAAAGTCAAAGTACGAATAGCAGTTTGTTATTCTGAACACACTGTAGCCACTGTTTGGTGAAACAAATCTCTCTAAATGTACAGTAGCGACTCAAACCCGTGTGAGACAGAAAACAGGAAATGTTATGTGAGGACATGAAGACGTTCCATTCAGTCCATTCAGATTTACAGTCATAATAATAATAATGCTCTCTCTCTTTGGCTCTCAAATGTAATCTCATTTGTGGCGTCTGGCTGTTCCTACGTGTCAGGCCACAACAGAAGCCCACTGTTTCCTGATAGATTTATGACAGAAGGAGAATTTGCCATGAAAGAGCTTGTTTCCTGACCTGGTGCTGGAAGTCAGTAAATGATGAAGCCCATGTGTGTCGGGTTGCATAGATATTGTGTTGTTCTTTCCAGTAGTGAGCAGCAGAAGGGTACTCCACACAAGCCAACAGTGTGAACTGTGTGCACTTCTTGACTTTGCTGCATGAGGCGATGACGGTGGAGGAAAGTGTCCATGCATTCATATGACCTTGCAGTGCACCACAGCACCATTAGCACACCTGTGTGTGCTTGGCTCCAGATCATCATAGAAAGTCATTCATCTCGTAAGTGTATAATATGGAAAGTGATTGTCTCCATGGAAGATCAACAGATCTAACATCTGTGTATTCCAGACCGCAGATCTTTCTACAGATTTCTGTTCTTAACACCATCACAGTGATACAACACAAAGCTACAAGATCGCATTTAATGTTTAATGCATAGATGTGTGGAGGTGATTTTAAATTTCACTGTGGTTGTTTTACCGATACATGTAATGAAAGAAAATATAAGTGACAAGGACCATTTTTCTTATTATTAAAGGAGTCATAACCTGTCATTTTCACTTTTCCACGAGAATCAATGTGTTATGATTGCCTAAAGATTGGCAACGGTACATTTTACAATACGCTGTCACTAATATGCATTAATTCACGCTTGACTAATGCACAGATAATGATGAGTTAATGTATTAGCTAATGAAGAACTGAACCAGTTCTCATTAATGGATTTCTAGCGTCAGCAACACAATAAAGAAGTACTATATGATTAATAGATTAAATGGGTAACTAATCATGAACTTTGCTATTAGTAATTCACTGTGTCATTGTGTATTAATTCCTTAATGGTCATGTTTTTATTCAGCTTGCTAGTGTAAATTAAATGTGCTTAAATTACCACAATTAGTCATAGCTATGCACTTG
>JAQIUQ010007079.1:0-43597 GCA_030378365.1 Hybognathus amarus
AACAGTTAATCTGTGCAAATAAATATTTAGATTTTTATTTAATTTTTCGTAGTAATTGAGAAAATGGAGGCCAGGTGAGCTAAAGTAAAACACTGCCCTATTTAGAATTTATTTTCACTTGGAAGGTAACACTTTATTTGAAGAGTGTGCATAAGACTGTCATGACACTGTCATAAACATGACATAACACCTGTCATGAACATGAAGGAGTCTTTATGAATGTTTATGACTGTTGTCATTAAGTGTCATTCGGTAAATTATGACACTTTTAATGCAAAGTTGACATTGTTTAAAATGTTTATGTTATGACAACTTGACATTAACAAAGACAAAAATGTCTTGATCATGACAACTTGACATTAACAAAGACAAAAATGTCTTGATTATGACAACTTGACATTAACAAAGATAGAATTGTCTTGATTATGACAACTTGACATTAACCAAGAAATCATAACTAGTCCAACGTGTTCCACTTTACTTGAGGTAAGGGGAAATATTAATGACACTGTTGTTAAAGCATTTGACAGTGTGATAACCCTTGAGGACAAGTATTCATGTCACAGTAAGAATGGTGTCATGACAACCAAAGTTAAAACCAACATATGATAGGGTAATGTAATGATAACACAAAGCTAAATAACTTATTTAAATTTGATAATTAGACCTGTTATGACATATTTGTGTCAGGTTGACAGGTTATAATTTCTTGGTTAATGTCAAGTTGTCATAATCAAGACATTTTTTTGTCTTTGTTAATGTTTGTCTTTGTTAATGTCAAGTTGTCATAGCAAAAATATTTTAAACAATGTCAACTTTGCATTAAAAGTGTCATAATTTACCGAATGACACTTAATGACAACAGTCATAAACATTCATAAAGACTCCTTCATGTTCATGACAGGTGTTATGTCATGTTTATGACAGTGTCATGTCAGTCTTATGCACACCCCTTCAAATAAAGTGTTACCCTCAAATCAATATATCTGATCAATATTTCATGTCTAATTATTAACTTATGTGGCAAGAAACCGTGTAATAAGCGGAATAATGTACATCCAGCAGTTTATTCTGTTATCGCAGATAAACCCCTTCAGGCTAATGCAAGAACCCTCCGCTTCAAGTCCTGAATCAGCCTGTCGGAGTTTATTCTGCGATAACAACTGGCTGGATGTACATTATTCTGCTTATTACACAGCTGTTTTATAACAACTGGCTGTATGTATGTTATGTCCTTACATAATTGATTAATGTTGCTCTTTTTATAGTTTATAAAAGAAATTCTACAGACAAGACCAGGTGGAGCAAATGTGCTTAAGGAGTTTGAAGATACAGGGACAATTAGCGAAAACAGATGGTGAACATCTTGGTTGCACACATGATTGAGACAGAAGGGTAATTATCAAAATTGTAAAGTCTTGGGTTATTTAATTTATGTGATTATGATAGTATATATCAAATTGGGAAGTATTTTAGTTGGGTGCTACACATTTAATTTAGTAAGTAATAAGTAATTATTCTGTAAGTAATTATAGAGTGGTTTAATTATATATTTTTAAACAATTGTCCTCAATGTAAAGTAACATTGAGTGTTTCCATTTTTCAGGAGAGTCCCACATCGACTTACCAAACAGAAGTATGGTTTGGGAATTATCACCTTGTTTCCCTCACTCAGAGATCCCCAAGGGAGAACTGGATATGTAAGTCATTATGTGAGAGATTAGAACATAAATAATTTTGTGATCATTAAGAAATGTCTTTAAGAAGTTGTCATTTTCAGATGGAGGGTTACAATTGGGGCTGTCACTTTATGTTTGAAAATCGATTGCATAATCAATTGGACGAACCAACACAAGTTTAGAAAAGACAGATCAGAATTGAATTTGAACGGCCTTCTCGTGGAGTCGCGTCCAGCTCCAGTTCCCGTTGAAAATGGAAACATCAGAAAGTTTAAGACATGGAAAATCGAATTTACAATCGATTTAATTAACACCTATGTCTGAAAAATCAAACAGGATTTTTTCCACAAAAGTGACAGCCCTGAGTTACAAATGAGTTTTAATTTGTGTCATTTCATCAGGAAAAATTCTTATGAGTGGCCAAAAAAACACTGGATTCTTGTTCATGGGCGCCTCAAGACTGTACAAAAGGGGACAAAACCTTCTGCAAATAAGGATGATCCAAAAACAGAAGAAAAGGGAGGCCCTTTGCTTGGCAGACAGCTGTGTCACCATGAAGATCAGCTAGATAATGACCAAAGTGTAGAGGCTATCTCCTTGATGAATCATACACAAGTGACCGTGAGGTCATCATGCAGAAGATGAGGGCCACGTTGTAATACAGACAGCGCCTTATCCATGATCGCAGAGAGATCCACCACGATTATTCTCAGTTTTTCCTCGATTCCCTGGATACTAAAGGATTGGTATGGATTTTGTCTTTGCTTTTTTAACCAAATTGAAATGCTAGTTTCAGAGAATTGTCAAATAGACTGCTTAGTTGAAATATTATTTTTTTATGCTCAATTTCTTTATATGTTTTCTGCAAACTGCTTCAGATTCATCAGGACTTCACGCTCCTCTTTGGGTCAAAAACTGCTTCCGAACTTTTTGAACGGTGGCCAGACTGTTTTCAAAGCAAAGGTTATCAGGCTAGCAAAGCCTCTGACCTCCATCTCCACTGCTGAAAAGATTACTGTCATCTTCCAAAGAGAAAAGGGAGGAACTGGATTCCCCAGGTAGAGTGTTACAGAACAAACTTGCAATGCCTTTGGAGTTAAAATCTGCTTAGCTTAGCTATTGTAGTGTTGACATTTAACATAGCTCTTGTGTTTTTCAGAATGGGACAATGACATATCATCCTTCCTTCTTCTTCTGCATCTCTTGTCACCCCAGGCTTTCAGGAAGAAAGAAAGCCAACAGAATCAGTATTTCTCAGGCTGTTGACCACGTGTTGGTATTTCAAAAAGTAGGTAATTGGTGACAAAATACAAGGGCTATTAGCGTTATACTTAGATTTGCTCTGTGTAAAGGGATAGTTCACCCAAAAATGAAAGTTCTGTCAGTAATGACTCTCCCTCATGTTGTTCCAACCCCGTACAACTTGCGTTTCATCTTCAGAACACATATTAAGATATTTTAGATTCAATCAGAGAGCTGGGATCACTCCTCCATAGGCTTCTAAGGGATTGAAACTAGAGAGAGTTATTAAAGACATTGTTAATCCAAGTGACTACAGTGGTTCAATTCAAGTTTTATCAACCAACGAGAATACTTTTGTGTGCCCAAAAAAAATAATGATTTTAATACGACTATAAATTTTCTTCTGAGTGAGTTCATGTAGTGCAACAGAGCAGTGCCTCTGTGTTCAATGTCACCACGTAGGCTCACTATTGGCTGACGTTGGTTATGTGCTGTTCATGTGTCGATGAGTGTGACGCAACATCACAGAAACGCTGCTCTGGTACACTAGGTGAACTCACTTTAGGCCCACGCAGAAGAAAATTAATAGTGGATTAAAATTGTTATTTTTGTTTGTTTTTTTGCGCACAAAAAGTAGTCTTGTTGCTTGATAAACTGAGAGATTGAACCACTGTAGTCACTTGTACTATTTTAACAATGTCTTTAATAACTTTTCTAGTTTCAGCCCTTTAAGGGGTCGAACACGGATCGGAGCGCAGCGCCGCACATTCGAATAGCGCAAGCTCAATTTTGAATCAACTCCTGGTAGAAGAGTTGCACGATGTGTGAGCTTTAACTTGATTTATTATATGTTGATTGAATAATAGATGATGTTTTGAAACGTTAATCTAGTAAAAGTGTCTATCTGTTATTTTGTTGTAACGTTACTCAGTTGTCTAGGCAACTATGTCACAAAATACAATAGTATTTATTTTTCTAGCATTTGAGCTAACCCGAGTGAAAACAGCACAGGGTGAAGCCATGTACATAAACAATGATTTGAGACAAATACATGTACATTTAATAGAAAAATAAGTAAATGGCGCTCTGTGGTGCGACAGGGTTTTGAACAAGGTCCTGAGCCGTAGCTGGGTGCTGTGGACAGACGTCGAATGGCACCGCCGGTGTGTGTACACTCATAGAGAATGATGTGTTAGAATTTTTAAGACATGGCGCGGCGCTGCGCTTCTCGTGCGGGGTGCGACCCCGCTTTAGAAGCCTATGGAGGAGTAATCCATCTCTCAGATTTAATAAAAATGTGTTCTGAGGATAAACGTAAGTCGTACGGGGTTGGAACAACATGAGGGTGAGTAATAACTGACAGAATTTTCATTTTAGAGTGAACTAACCCTTTCATTTTTCCATCTGATATGATGAAATGTAAATTGGGATCAATATAGTGTGGCAACGTGCGCTTGGGCAGCTCTAATATATTTGCATTCGACATTATCTCTCGACTACTGCCACCTGAGGAATTTCACCCCAAGAATTTAACCCTCTACTTAAAGGCACACGCAGATCCTAATCATAGAGGAATCAGAGACAGTGGTAGCCGTACAAAAGTTTATTAATTTAAGACACTATTTTAAAAGGTGTTGACCAGCAATCACTCTCATCAATTTGTTGAATCCTATCGTTGGCAGCAGAGGAACCTGGGCTTACCAACAGGGGCAGTCTCACGATATCACCCTTAGAAAAATCACTCTTTTCACGGTGCACACACCCACAAGCACACACTCAGCAACTCATGTCAGAGAAGACCACGACACACAGTGCGAATGCCACCACCAAAAGATCACTCCGTCTGACCCCGGGTGCCCAGGTCCTGCTGACAAATAAAAAGAAGACAGTAAGAAAGAGATATGCACAGAAAAACAAAATACAACAAATGAATATAATCCCAGAAGGGACCAACCAGGTGGTCACAATCCAGTCACGGTAACACAATCAAAACACAAAGAAAACAAAAGATAAACTCAAATTAAATAAAATCACTAAATGAAATAATTCAATGAATTCAGCAGTTTGACTTGAGCAAACAGGGTTTGCAAGCAACACATTACTTCACTGGACACAGTTGAAATAATAATACAAATTCAAAACATACTTGAACATGGAAATCAATAAAAGAAAACAAAGCATATCACTCTTCCTTATTTGAGCCTGAACCCAAAAAGTTCACTTTAAAAATAAAGTAATGAGAAACGTCTCAGTCCCGTGCTAGACGCGGGGAAATCAGTGGAAACAGAACAGCAGTCAATGATGAGGCAGGACGTTGGAGCAATCAGCACTTTAGGATGAGGCACAGCACGTAATACTCATTCAGGAACGCTGCTATTTCTCTTAACGCGTGCAGCAAACATGCTGTCTCCGGATCACGTCGCAAACTATGCGGTAGATAGAGCCACATGTCTCTGACGAAACTCATTGGCCGGAACGCAGATAGGTCGTACACTGTCTCAATGGTCCACACCTGACTCTACGGGAAGCACCCACTCCCAGTAGACATCACAGCCATTAGATAGCAGCTTCAACTGTGTTTACGGGCAACCCATTCACAGTGCACTCCAGCCAGGAAAGCAGCAGGGCGCGAGGGTGACGTCACGGCCCCAGAAAAATGACGCACCTCAATGAGCTGGTAGTCCGTGCTCTTATAAGCAACAGGTGACAGGCCATTAGCAAAACCACAAACAAGTAGGAGGGGTCATAACCCTTCTTGCTACAATCTTCCCCTGATAGGATGCCACGACTGTCAATCACTTAACTGATAATGTCACAATAGTAAGTCATATAAATGTAAATAATGTGAACCAGAGATGTTCACAAGTCCTTTAACAGCCAGTTGGTGCATGTACTGTTTTCTTCTGGAGTTTCTCCTGTTCTTTACAATGTTTAATCAAGCTAAAAATATTCAAATTTATGCTAACTAATAAAGCTGTACTTGTTTGTATTACTATTAATCAAATTTTTCGTTTTGTTTCTTTTGTTTTCTTTATTCAGGCATGCCGAGTATACAGGAACATCTTGAGGCAGAAGAGAATCGTCAACCATACATTCTTGCCACAGGGAGCAGCAAGGAAGCCATCAGTCAGTTCTTCATTGTGGTTGATAAAAAGCTCATCCCCTGTCAAGAATCCTCTTCACTTGCAGCAATTGATGAACTCTTCAAGGTAATTTTGTTTTCAGTATCACTTATGATCTTCCACTCAAAAATATGTACACTTTTCTCCAGACCACAGTCTACAGAATTGATGTTGGCACTACAAGTGAGAGCCCAAGGGTGAAGGAGCTCAGAGCTAAGTTTTTTTTTTTGCCAAAATATTTTTATTAAGATTTTCTTTGTGTAAATACAATCATAATCTTGTTAATACTGATTTGTCCATGTGAACATAATGATTGCATTACCTGAAATGAAACCCATTAAAAGACAAGAATTAAGCAGGAGAAATACAGTGAACAAAGCTTCTCTCTTCAGCATAAGTCATTAAGCATAAAAGTAAAAACTTCTCAATTTATAGAAAAAAAAAATAAAAATAAAAAAAATAAAAATAGAAATATCTCAAAGTATACATTCATCCACTTTTATTTAAAATGAAATTTAACTATAAGCTTATATCGTGGAACTACTGGTCCTCATCTCAAAAGTCCAAGGAGTCATCTATCAAATCTAAATCTTTAATAAAGTCTATGAAAGGTCCCAAAATCCTATCGAATAAATGTTGTTTAGATTTCCTAATGTATGTAATTCTCTCAAGAGGTAGACTGGATATCATCTGCTTTAGCCACTGGTTGGCACTGGGTCTGATCACATTCTTCCAGGACAAGGCTATACATTTCTTTGCAGACAATAAACTTATATTTATAAATGTACATTCAGTTTTGCTATAGTTATGTTTGTCTGGGTATAAAGCAATTAAAAACAATTTTGGGTCCAATGCTATCTGTTTAGAGGTAATTTTTTCAATTAAATTTTTTACCTCCCAGAATATTTTTATTTGCTTACATTCCCACATGCAATGTATTAGAGTCCCTCTAGAACCACACTTTATGCATACATCCGGTATATTATTATTATATTTATTTAGTTGTACAGGTGTAATATATAACTCGCATGAGCCATTTATATTGTAGCATTCTAAGACGACTATTTATAGACATGGTATGGGCTTTAACACAAGTCCTTTCCCACTCCTGCTTTCCCAACGATAATGACAGATCCATATTCCATGACATAAGCTTGTCCCTCGAGTTCTCTGCTACATTGGAGATCAATAAATTGTAGAAATAATGCCGTTTCTCAGTTTATTTTTAACCATCAACTTTTCCAGCGATGTAAGGGGAGGTTTACTTAGATTACTTTGATTCGCTTTCACAAAGCTTCTTAACTGAAGGTATTTAAAATAGTGTTTTTTATAAAGCTTAAATTTAGATTGTAACTCTTCAAAGGACATAAATATATCAGACTCTGATAGATAAAGGTCATTTATTGTTTTAAGTCCTACAGATGCCCATCTTTTGAAAGTTGCATCTGCCCTTCCTGGTACAAAATGCTGGTTACCCCATATTGGGCTAAATTGTGACAAAATCTTTGATTCTTTGAAGGATTTACTTACATCCTGCCAGACTTTAATCATATTTTTTAGTATTGGATTTCTAGCTTGTTTCTGTAGGTTTTTTGCCCTGTCAGAATACATGAACAATGGGAGAGATAATTTTAAATCGTGAGACTCCATTTCGACCCAATGTGGATTGTTTTTGTTTGAGAAGTAAAAGGTGATGGTCTTTAGCTGTGTGGCCCAATAGTAGAATTTAAAGTTGGGACACCTTAACCCTCCACCATCGAATGGTAAATAGAGTAAGGAGAGATGAATCTTAGGCCTCCCATTATTCCATATAAAGCCCACAGTAATTTTTTTCAACCATATGAAAAGCTCAGGAGGAGGCGGCAGCGGCACGTTTTGAAAAAGGTAAAGTAACTTTGGAAGTACATTCATTTTTAGCATATTGACTCTTCCCATTATTGATATAGGCATGGTTGTCCATCTGTTAATTGACTCATTTATTGTTTTCATTAAATTCTCATAGTTAGTTTTAACAACCTGATTCAGTACTGGAAAAATCTGGACACCTAAATAAGTAAAGTTTTCCACAACTTTAAATCGTGTAATCTCACAAATAGGATTGCTCCTTTCCGTTGCATTTAATAAAAGAATGGATGATTTCAGTATTATTTACTTTATAACCTGAAATTTTCCCAAACTCCTGAATCACTTTCATCACCCCGGGATTGAACGTCTTGAGGTTTGTCAAAAATAAGATGACATCATCCGCAAACAAATGCTGCGTCCGAAATCTCCCATTACTCACTATATAGTGGACTATATAGTGAGCTCGCCATTTTGTAGTGCTGTCCGAATGTATAGTGATGATTATTATACTCTATATAGTTCACTCAATGTATCCCAGAATGCATTTTGAAAAGTAGTGAACAACCGATGGTCACTAACCTAAGCCCTACATACCATCATGCATTGCGCTGATCATAAAAATAAGTTATAATCATGTGTGGAGTAGCGCATTATAACAAAAACGGCCAGAAATCACTTTTAGTTTTTAAATTTTGGAGAAATAAGCTCAAAATAATGTAATGTATTTATTTTTAAAAATCTATTTAGCCCAGAGCCGGCTTGGCACCAGCTGACAGATGATGTAATCAACGCCGAGAGACGATCGAGTAGTGTCCGAAAGTGGCTTCTGTTATGCTGGTGAGCTCACTATATAGTGCTCCGCTCTCTCCCCAACATAGGGGTTAGGGAGTAGTGCTTTGAATGGAGATTTCGGACGCAGCAAAAGAGATTCTGTGCTCTGTGGGTCCCACCATAATTCCCAAAATCTGTGAATGGTGGCGAATGGCTGTTGCAAAAGGCTCTATCGCCATCGTAAACAGCAAGGCAGAGAGCGGACATCCTTGCCTGCACCCCTTTTTAATTTTAATTGGCTCTGAAAATAACTTGTTTGACATGATTTCTGCCGTTGGGTTATTATAAAGTATTTTAACCCATTTAATAAAGTTAGACCCACATCCAAACCTTTCCAAAACATGAAAGAGATAGGGCCATTCAACTCTATCGAAGGCTTTTCTGCGTCCAACGATAGGAGTGCAGTATCTTGGGAATTTTCCTTAGACCAAATAACATTCAAAACTCTTCTTACATTGTGATAACCTTGTCTTCCAATTATAAACCCATTTTGATCCCTATTTATTATGTCCGGTAGGATTTTTTGAAGCCTTATTGCTAAAAGTTTGCAAATGATCTTGAGGTCAGAGTTTAGTAGGCTAATAGGTCTTAAGTTTTCACATTTATCTGGTGGTTTACCAGGCTTTGGTAGCAAAGTAATTAGAGCATGATTCATGGAAGATGAAAGTTCTCCTTTTCGAATGCCTCTGTAAACATATCTAATAGAGGTGTTAGCAATTTGTCTTTAAATTTTTTATAGAGATCTATGGGAATACCATCAGGTCCTGCCTGCTTACCAGAATTCATTCCATCAATTGCTTGTGATATTTCCACTTTATTTATTTCCATATTTAAATTAACCATCAAATCATTTGATATAACTGGGATGTTTAGCGTTTTAAAAAAGAAATTTAAGTCGTTGCCATCATGGGTTTTTTGGGAATCGTATAACTTCTGATAATATTCTTTAAGAGCACTATTAATATCTCTAGGATCTGTGAGTGTTTTTTCCTGTGTTCTAATAGATGTAATTGGTGTTGTTGATTCAAGTTGTTTAATTTGCCAGGCTAGTAATTTTCCTGCTTTATCTCCTTGTTCATAAAATGACTGTTTTAATCTTAAAAGACTGGACGCAGCCCTAAAACTAGATTGTTTATCATATTCGGCTCTTAGTAACATCAATTCTTTTTTCAAATCTGCGTCATTTGTTTGATAAACCCTTTCCTGAATGGTCCTAATTTTAGTTTCTAATTCCAACCTATCCTTTCTAGCTTTCTTAGATTTGTTGCCCGTGTAGCTAATAATATGCCCCCTAAGAAACGCTTTAAAAGCATCCCATCTCACGCACGCTGATGTTTGGTTTGTATTTATTTGAAAAAATTCTTCAATCTGTTGTCCAATATACTTAACAAACTCTTCATCCTGCAGCCATTTATGCTGAAAACGCCATCTAGGTGTGTCACATTTAAATTTATCGTCTCTATATATAAGACAACAAGGTGCATGATCTGAGACTACTATGCTGTCATATAAACAATCTTGAATTTTGGATAATAATTCTGATGAAATTAAAAAATAGTCTATTCTCGAGTATGTTTGAAATCTTGCTGAATAGCATGAGTAGACTTTGGTTTGTTGATGCAATTCCCTAAAGATGTCCAGCAATCTAAAATCTTTCATAAAGCCTTGTAAAGTCATCCTACAGTTATTATGTGATTGGTCTATTCCTGTGGCTCTATCTATGTCTGGGTAAAGGGTACAATTAAAATCCCCTGCAATCACATAGTGCCCTGGTAATGTTGAGAGTAAAAGGAACAAATCTTGATAAAACCCTGGGTCATCTAAATTAGGACCATATACATTTGACCAAATTTAAATTCTCTAGGAGTAAAGATCCCTGAACAATTAAATATCTGCCTTTCTTATCTTTAATAACATTTTTTACATGGAATGGAACAGAATCATGAATCAGAGTCATAACTCCTCTTGCTCTAGATGTAAATGCTGCTGTAAATACACTACCCCGCCACCTCCTCCTAACCCTCCTCTCGTCTTCCTCCACAAGGTGTGTCTCCTGTAGAAATATTATCTTAGAGTCCATATCTTTTAATTTAGTCATAACTTGTTTGACCTTCTTCAAAACGTTGTAGGCCTCTGCAGTTCCATCAAAACAAACCTCAAGTTCAGTGTTTGCGACATTTGAGATATATTAAAACTGTAAAATCAGGAAATAAGTATTAACCTTATAAGATAGGATTTTTATATGGAGAAGCATAACCACCCCGGATATTAGAACATATATCCAACACCATGAACAAGAACTACCCCCCATTACCTTCCCATATGGGTATCCCTCCCCTGACAGTTCGCTCTCCCGTTATCGCATGTGACCACTCCACACACAGTGAGGAGCAGTTTAACCACTCTTCTCTAACCAAACCAGAACATTTACTACCGATGCTATTCGCTATTAATAACAGTCAATTAACCACCCTCATTTCACTACACTTTTACACATTTTGTGCCCTTTTTATAACGTAGAGTAAGTGCGCCTCCCTATCACCATGCCCGTGAGAAAAATAATAATAAATTAAATAAATAAAAATTATTACCCCAATAAGACTAAACCCTTCAAAGCTTTAAGCATTTCAAGTTATTTCAATATCAAAAATCTAAACAAATATATATGTTTACCACATGGCATTCCTGGGAGTTACTCACTGATGTAAGCATAAGGGAAAGTGAGATTTAGTCCAAAGCTGGCAATGATTCATCCTCCTCTACCGCCTTCTGAATCTTCTTCACAAACTCTCGTGCCGTTGCTGCTGTTGTAAAGGAATGAGTCCGACCCTTATAAGTCACCAGTAGTTTGGCCAGATGAGCCACTCCGTGTCGCAGACCCAGTTTGCGTAACTCCACTCGAACCGAATCAAACTGCTTCCGTAGTTGGTGTAATCCAGCAGCTGTGTCTGGATACATCCGTACCTGTTGATTTTGGAAGCTCGAATGTCATTTTTTGCTCGTGCTGCCGCAAAAATCACCTGTTTATCCTTGTAGTTAAGGAATCTCATTATGAGAGTGCGAGGTGGTGTGTTGCTGTCCTTCTTAGGTCCGAATTCGGTGCGCTCTTTCTATGACAACTGCCTCTGTGCCGAGCATCTCCAGTAACCATCTCTCTAAAAACACACATGGGTCCTGACCTTCAGCTCCCTCCGGCAGATTGACCAGTCTCAGGTTGTTTTGTCTAGATCTTGCCTCGAGGTCCATAACTTTGTCCTCTAACACTTTCTCATATGGACTCCAGTGTGTTCACTTTAGCACGTAGGGTTTCTATCACATCTTCAGCTTCAGAAATGCGGGATTCCGTTTGTGATACTCGCCGGATGCAGTCATTTATCTCTTTCCTCAGACCGTCAATGGATTCCACCACTTTTCTGGAGTCTAAGAGGAAAAATCCATTTCATGGAGTTGACAGTGGACAGTATTTCGTCCAACTTGCTGTTCTGGGATTTCTGTTTATCTTCTCCGTCGGACGCCGCCATTAGAGCAGAGCTAGTATTAGAGCTAACGTTACTCAAGCTAGTATTAGCATTAGCATTTTGCGCTTCACCACGAAGATGGTAATCCGTCAACTTGGGTTGTTTTGTTTTTTCGCTTGCTTCTTGGCCAGCTTTTGCTGCTTTAGGCATTATTCTGTCCACACAGAGTGCGTTAGCGCGACGCTTTGTTGTAAAAGTGAGAGTTTTGAAGAAATTTTTTCAAAGAATAGCGGAGCGGTACCAAACACGTCCTTTCACGTGGCCGCCATAACCGGAAGTCCGACTCAGAGCTAAGTTACTGAATGATGTTTAGATGCTACATCTGTAAAACGCTGCTTGCTACAACAGTAAAACTAATTCGGCACCTTAAACTTGTACATGGTTTGTATCCTGGCAAGAAATTTGTGCTGGTTTGTGCTCAGGATGGTTGTTCCTTGCCATTTAAAAGTTATGCTGGGTTTAGAAAACATTTAATTAGATTTCATTGTAGCGGTGTAGCATCAAGCAGTGAGAATGTATCACCACAAAATCAACAAGCTCAAAATCCCGATGAAGCAGCATCACTTGTTGTGTCTGACACATAGCAAAGTTCAGGTAATGATGCAATTTTGCATGAATGTTCTTCTGTTTCAAGGGATTGTTCCAGGGAAATGTGTGCCTCTATAATAGCTAAATTGCAGGGTAGTGGTGTTACAAACAGTGTTATTATGTCAGTTGTTGAAAAGCATGGAGGATTTTGTTACTGATTTCCATACAAGTCTAAGAGAAAATTTTTTAAACGTTGTGCCTGTTGAAAGCACAAGTAGAAGTTCAGTTGAAGATGTTTTTAACAATTTTCATAATCCATTCACCGATTTTAATATAGATACAAAATGGAGAAAATATTTCATTGAGAAATGGGGGGTTGTTGAACCTACTGAAATACTCTTAGGTGTCAGATACGATATACAAGGAAGAACAAGATCTCTGGAATGTATGAACAGATTCCAGTTAATGACACTTTCATATATATCCTCTTCTGAAGACTCTTGAATTCATTTTTAGGAATAAAGAAGTGTGTAATCTTTTTCAAGAGAAACGGCAAAGTGACATGTATCAAGATTTTTGTGACGGACAGTATTACAAAAACCATGCTTTGTACTCCATCCATAGCAATGCACTTCAGTTTCAAATTTACTATGACGATTTTGAACTGCAAACCCATTAGGGTCTAAACATGGGATTCATAAACTTGGCTGTTTATATTTTGTGCTTCGTAACCTGCCAGCACACATAAATTCGTCCTTAATGAACATACATCTAATTTCTTTGTTTCATTCTGAAGATGGAAAAAGTATGGCATGGACAAAATACTTGGCCCATTGATTGATGATGTGAAAATACTTGAGCATGAGGGAATGAAGGTGTCATTTTCTGAGGAGCCCATCTTTGGTACTGTTGCGCAATTTACTGGCGATAACCTAGGTCTAAATGGTATTCTTGGTTATGTTGAATCTTTTTCTGCAAAACATTACTGCAGACTGTGCCTCACTGACAAGGTGTTAGCACAGGAAGTATTTAGTGAGGATGATCGCGGGTGATATTGCGTAACAGAAACCTAAATAAGGAACATTACCAGTATCTTGCTGACAACCCTAATGAAAACTCCTGTATGGTATTAAAAGAAATTCTGTACTCGAATACCTTGACTTACTTCAATGTATCAGAGAACTTTGTGCTGGATATTATGCATGATATCCTGGAGGGAGTTGCACAGTATGAAGTGAAACTGCTTTTTGAATACATGAGTTGTAATCTAATTCCTGGCGATTCCATTCCGCAAAGATTGTATGCCTTCAACTATGGCTATTTGGACAAAAATAACCGTCCAACCAGGGTCAACCTTAACCAAGCAGGAAACGGCATTGGACTCAACGCAAGTCAGACATTGTGTCTGATTAGGAACATCCCACTCATATTTGGAGATGTGGTCCCAGAGGGGGATAAGCATTGGCATTTGATGTTGCTTCTCTTACATATTGTTAACATTATATTTTCTCCTTGCATCTCTCAAGGAATGACAATATTTTTGAAGCATCTGATAGTGGAGCATCATTCGACTGTTTAAGGAGTTATATCCTTCTAAGAAATCTGATTCCAAAGCACCACCTCATGATACACTACCCTGAATGCATCAGGAAAATTGGCCCATTAATTCATGTTTGGACTATGAGGTATGAAGCAAAACACAGATTTTTTAAGAAAAATCAAAAAAATGTAAAAAACCTGACCAAATCACTTGCAAAAACACATCAGCTCGCCATTGCCTATCACTGGGAGCACTGCCCTATCAAAGGTATTGAGCCTGGCCCTGTTTCAAAAGAATTGTTGTCCGACCTTGAAAACAATGATTTTATTTCTGAGCAGCTCCACATTGATCTCTCAAGTGAAGTAACTGTCACACCGTGGGTAAAGTGTCATGGTACAGAGTATCGTATTGGTCTTGTTGTATGCTTAGACTTGGTTGAGGATGCACCTGTCTTTGGAAAAATTGTTAAAATTTTTTATTAAGGATGGAATTTTTTTTGGCATCATGTATGGAATCAGAGTTTGTTGAACATCTTCATGCTTTCAGTGTTGTTGCACAAGAGACAAGTCTTGTTGCACAAGAGACAAGTCTTGTACTCAAAAAACCTGACGAATTGTTTTACCACAAACCTTTTGATTTACAAATGTCCTATGGCAATGACAGTCTATTTTACATCGTTTTGGACTGTTATTTGTAAAAGCAAAAAATCAAATAAAAGGTTTGAAAGAGTAATATGGAGTGAAGTTTTTATTTCAAAGTGAATTTTTTTTTTACAGATTAAATAATTGTCAGTTTATTTTATAATTCTTTAAAGTAGGTGATGCAGTTTAGGAAAAACTGTTAACTCCTTTAGTGTTGTTTTTTGATAAATCAACACCAGAAAAGTGTAGAATTTTAACTCTGCCAGTGTTTGCTACAAATCTGCACCCAGCTCTGTAACAGTGTTGTTGTTATCTGCGTTGGTGTTAATATTCTACTCTCTTAGTGTTCATATTGTAACACTGTGTCTGTGTTGCGAGAGGCAACACTTTTGAAAGTGTTGAACTAACACTTTGTGGGTGGTTCCCATATATACACTTTTAAAGTGTTGAAATTAACTCTATTGGTGTTAATTTCGGATTTTAAATTTACTGTGCACTGTGAGAAACTGCAGGCACTCTGGCCAACGGTGACGTCACGCGCATTCCCTCTATTGCGTGCAAACACTTTAAAACACTTTAAGCGCCGCCCTCTCCCCAAGCACCAGTTTCTCTAAAGTACACTTCTAAAGTACACAAGTAGAAGGGCAAAAAGAAACACTAATTACTTTTCTCTTGAAAAAGAAATTATATAAAGATCTGCCTTAAACATAAATAGTATTGTATGTACAGATCCAAGAATGATTTCAACCTTTGTATACTCCTTTTATAATGCTTTATCCGGCTTATTTTTCCACCTGAGGATCGCCACCATAAAGCCACACATGGTCTGGATCAGCACGCATTGTTCAGCTGATAGAGCTAATGGCCATGGGAGGATGCGGTAGATGAGGCACATGAGAGGAAGAAACTGCGGTATGCTCATCTGGCCACTGAAGCAGAACAGCGAGGATGGAGAGTCAAGGTTTATCCAGTGGAAGTGGGTTGTCGAGGTTTTGTGGCACACTCTATAACCTGGTTCCTTAGAGATGTCAGATTCAGTGGCCAAGAGTTGCGTTGCACAGTAAAGAGCTTATCTGAAGCAGCAGAGAGGAGCAGCAACTGGCTGTGGTTGAGATGGAAAGATTCTCAGGAGAATTCTTGAAAAACTTGAGGAGTCTGTTGGTTTATTTGTATAGTTGCATAGTAATTACAGTTATTACGTTCCTGTGTATATTGCGTGAATGAGGGGTGGTGTTTGGGCAAGATATTGTCCCAGCAAACAATTTTAGGTTCTGGGAATGTTAGTTTTTGGTTCCTAGAACGTTCCCTATTGGTTCCCCAGGAAAGTTTTCTTAACGTAAATAGAACGTTTCGCTAGCGTTATGGGAACGTTCTGGGAACATTCCTTTAGAGAACCTAGAAATAACCTACAGGGAACGTTCTCCTTAGGTTATACAATTAAACCTACAGAAATAACCTACAAGGACCGTTCCCAGTAATGTTCTCCTTAGGTTATAAAATTAAACATAAAAATAACCTACAGGGAACGTTCCAGAACGTTCTTATTTGATTCCCAAAAAAACCCCAAATAGGAACCATCGGGAACGTTAGGGGAACGTTAGGGAAACATTCTGTGTTTGCTGGGGTATTTTGCGGTAGGCAGTATGCCATACGGAACCGTTGCCACTGAACCTACTTTAACAAAGACAGTGGGGCTCAACAGCCTTCGTCAAACGGGTTGGCGTGTATGGTTGGGTTGTGGAGAGATTGTGGTTAGGTCACATGTGAACTACGAGGAAGGAGCAACCTCAGCAGCAGGAGGGATGTAGAGGTCAGTAAGCTGGGCTGAGTTTAATGGGGGACAGAGTCACTGTCGAGCCCTCTTGAGGTGTCGTGGGCTAGTCGACGAAACACTGAGGACGGAAGGTGCCCACTTGAAGACCCTAGAGATGTCCCCTACTCGGCTCAATCCAGACAGTTGTCGTGCTGGTCCACTAGGGAGACCACACTGTAGTTGCAGCCGTCGTGTGTGCTGACGCGGCAAGTACACGCGATGGCAGAAGAGGAGTCACACCACCATATGGAATGAAGCGTAAATGGATGGAGAAGCAAAGTTTACTGTAAAGCTATGTCTTGGTTTGTGCTGAGGCCATCCTTAAAAATATTCTTGTTTGCCGTAACCCGACCGACCCTGTCAATTTAGGGCCGACCCAATTATTTATTTATTTTTCCTTTAAGTCTGATCCGACTTGCCGGTTGTAACTTGCATTAAGAACTGACTGATTTTTTTTTACTCTTTCAAACAACTAATTTAAATTCAATAAAATAATATTGTTTCGACTATATTTTAGTTAGTATTGTGAAAGTTGCTTATGTCTACATACAAACGTAGGCTACGTTCTTTCTTGTAAAAACAGCCCTGCTTAATGAGTGACAATGAGGACAGAACTAAACATTCAAACGTGGTTACACTTTAGATCTGGGATATTATTCTAATTTTATTTTAAATTTCCGCTTTCAAAGATAATAAAAAGAAGAATTTGAGATGAAACCATTACAGGCGCATTCTGTCTAGCGCAACTTCCTTCCCTTCACAGCACTGCGCTGTCATTTCTTCCTATAACCCAGACGTGACCGTCAGAATCAGCACGATTGGTGATTGTTGTAAAATGCAGCCTGTACTGTTGCTAAACTGCGGACGTGTTTAATCATTAAAAGAGCTATTAAAAGAACAAAAGTCTGCGCAAGAGAAGCTGTTCACGAGGCGACCTTCACTTTTCTACCTTTCATGAGAAAAGTAGGCGCTATAGCCTCATTTTGGGCTTCATGTGTGCATCTACTATCACATATACATAAAATATAAAAATGACCAGCTCTGAGATTAACTTAAACACAGTTTATGTCTTAAATGGACGTAAATAGTTGGGAGAAAATTATGGTGCATCAGTCATCTAGACCTGCTCGATCTTAAAGGGGCAGTAGTCTAATAAATATGTGACGATTGAGCCAGTAATGCAAATCAAACAACAAAAGACAGAGAAAAATCACTCACAGCTCTTACATGAATAACTTCAACTTTAATAAGCATTAATCTAACTATGATTTACTATGCAGTGTCATTTTACATTTGATTACTAAATTAAATTTCTTTTCAGACAGAATCAGACACACTTAACTGAAAAGTAATTTTAGACCTTATTAAGGATGACTTTTAGCAACTTTGTGATTCTGATTTCTCTATAGTTGAAATGGAGGATGCACTGAAATCTATGAAGAGGGGAAAATCTTCAGGTAATGATGGCTTGTCTGTTGAATTTTATTTACATTTTTTGGACATCTTAAAGCAACTTCTACATAATTTGTTGTGTAGAAGTTGTTGTTTGTATTAAAAAAAGGAGAGATGACTCTTAATTGAAAACTGGAGACCTATATTACTGTTAAATGTTAATTATAAATTACGTGTTTTAATTTTGACAGTTCGTTTAAAGTCTGGCCTTAATAGTATAATTGGCAAAAAATAGGCATATTAGCTGCAATTGATTATTGATCCATATTGATTATTCAGAGACTATTGATTCAGAAGCTATTGTAATGTTTTTGGATTTTTATAAAGCATTTGACTCTTTAGAACACCAATTTTACGTACTTTATATTTTACTTATGTACTTTTATCAAAATGGTGGGCATGCTTTATAATGACATTAACTTTCAAACTACTAAACGCTTTAATTGCGATAGAGGAGTGCGCCAAGGTTGCCCCATTTCCCCATTTCTTTTTCTGTTAGCGGTTGAATTGTTATTAATTGTTATTCTTTAAAATCCCAGTTTAGAAGGTATTTCTATATTTGGTAAAGAATTTAAAATATCTAAACTAGCTGAAGATACAACCATATTTCTTAAAGATCAAAGTCAAATTCCCTTGTGTATCAATATTATTAATTCTTTCTCTGCAGCTCCAGGTTTATATTTAAATGTATCTAAGTGTGAACTATTCTGTCTTTATGACACTCAACAAACATTGATGTACCTGTTAAAGACTGTATAAAGTACCTGGGGATTTACCTATCTAAAGATAGTTAGCTCCGCCAACAGCTTAATTTTTCACATAAAATAAAGAAAACAACCATATTTAGTTGTTGGCTACAATGAGATTTGTCAATCTATGGGAGAGTACTTATCTCTAAAGCAGAGGGTTTGTCTCGTTGTGTTTATCCCTCTTTATCTTTATTTGTTAGTGACAAAATCTGTGATGATATAGACAAAATTTGACTGAATTTCAAAAATTTGAAAAGAATAGATCTCACAAAGTTAGGAAATCTGTTTCGTCTAATAGACAGTCTGAGGGTGAACTGGAAGTTTTACATTTTAAAGAATTAGTCAGCGCTTTTAGAATTAGTTGGTTAAAACAATGTATTTGCAGTAATGGCTCAATTTGGTACTATATCCCCAATGCCATATTTCGTAAATTAAGCAGTTTAGAGTTTCTTTTAAAATGTAATTGTTACGGATTTTCAGGAACAAACCCAACTGTAGACGGTTTGCTGACACAAGGTTTATTGTTAACAAAAAGGGAAAATAAAACCAGTTTTAAAACCAAATAAAATCTTTTGCATTACTTTTGCATAACAACACTAGACACAAAATTGCTCATAGTTAATGATATGATTTCAGATTATAATCTAGATGTGCTGTGTTTGACAGAAACCTGGCTAAAAACAAATGATTACATAACTTTAAATGAGTCCACCCGCAAGATTACAGTTATAAACATGAACCTCGTCTGAAAGGCAAAGGGGGAGGTGTTGCTGTAATTTATAGTAAAATCCTCAAAACCACTGAAGAAATCTTGTTTTAAATATACTTCTTTTGAAAGTATTGTTGCTAAGTGTAAAAATATAAAGTGTAAATGATAAATCACGTTTGAGTATTCTGCTGGCTACTGTATACAGGCCACCAGGGCACCATAAAGATTTTATCAAAGAATTTGTGGAATTTCTGTCAGAATTAGTCCTGGCTGCAGATAAAGTACTAATAGTTGGTGACTTTAATATAGATGTAGATAACGAAAAAGATGCATTGGGATTGGCATTTAAAGTGGGACATTATAAACTCAATTGAAGTTAGACAACACATGTTAGGACCCACTCATTGTCATAATCATACTCTAGATTTAATATTATCACATGGAATAGATGTTGATGCCGTTGAAATTCTGCAGCAGAGCGATGACATCTCAGATCACTATCTAGTCTCATGTAAACTTAATTTAGCCAAAGCAGCAAAGCCGACTCCATGTTATAAATATGTTAGACCTATAACTTCTGCCACCAAAGATTGCTTTATCAATAATCTTCCTAATCAGTGTCATCATCTCAGCATCCCAGATAGCTTAGAAGAACTCGATATCGTGACAGAAATGCTTAGGTAAATCTACTGTTCTGGTGCTTTTAGACTTAGCAGACGCATTTGACACTGTAGACCATGCCACACTCTTATGTCGCCTAGAGCATTACGCAGGCATTAAGGGTACTGCCCTGCAGTGGTTTAAATCATTTTTATCTAACAGAAATTTCTCAGTTCAGCTTGGTGACCACTCTTCTTCAACATTGTCACTCAATTACGGCCTGCCTCAGGGTGCAATCTTAAGCCCTGTTTTATTTTCACTGTACATGCTTCCGCTTGGGGCCATTTTTAGGAAACACAATGTGGCCTTTCACTGCTTTGCAGACGATATTCAAGTCTACCTCCCACTGAACACAAATGACTTTACTGTACTTAAAACTTTACAGAACTGTCTTAAGGAGGTGGTATCATGGTTGGACTGAAATTTTTTAAATCTTAATAAAAACAAAACCAGACTGTCTGCAGGGCTGGGACAGTGCTATCGGCCCTCTGGCTTCATTTTCTCGCTGAAGCACAAAAAATGTGTGGTAGGACCACGGCTCTGGAAAAGCCTACCAATTTCTGCTAGATCTGCAGAATCTGTTCATCAATTTAAAAGCAGCCTAAAAACACACCTGTTTTCCATAGCTTTCAACAATGATTAGGCAGGTTACATTGGCCGTTCCACTACTGTATGTTTTATACTCTATTATGTAATGATCCATTGTATTTTATTATTTTGTGATTGTATTTTGACTAGCTGATTTTATATGTACAGCACTTTGGTCAGCGGAAGTTGTTTTTAAACGTGCTTTATAAATAAACATGACTTGACTTGACAGAAACTTTTAACTCTCTCTTTTACAGCACTTTAGACGCAGTTGGTCTGTTGCGCTTAAAGAAGATTAAAGAAAATATTCCAACGCCGTGGTACAGACAGCACACTGGGCCCTTGAGAGCAGCCAGAAAAATTGAGCCTAGCTGGAAGAAAACTAAACTAGAGGTATTCCGGATTTCATGGAAGGAGAGCTTGATTGCATACAGAGAGGCCTTAAAAATTGCTAGGTCTGCTTATTTTCAAACCTATTAGAAGAAAATAAACATAATCCTAGGTATCTATTTGAAACAGTGGCTAAACTAAAGAAAAAGAAAGCTTCAAGCCCAGAAGTGTCCAAGCAACACAGCAGTAATGACTTTATGAATTTCTTCACTTATAAGATTGATAATATCAGGGACAAAATACTATAACTATGCAACTGTTACTACAGTATCGCATCAGGGGGTGCATTGTTGTCTCCCTGAGGAAAGATTTGTTTCATTTGCTGCCATAGGAGAGGAAGAATTTTGCAAACTCGTTAATTCATGTAAATCAACAACTTGTATGCTAGACCCTATACCGACTAAACTACTGAAAGAGATGCTTCCAGAGGTCATAGATCCTCTTCTTAATATCATTAATTCGTCTTTGTCACTAGGATACATACCAAAAACCTTTAAGCTAGCTATGATAAAACCACTTGTTAAAAAAACGCAACTTGATCCTACAGAATCAGTTAATTACAGGCCAATCTTGAATCTGCCTTTTCTGTCAAAGATACTGGAAAAAGCAGTATCCTCACAACTGTGTTCCTTTCTTGAAAGAAATGATATCTGTGAGGATTTTCAGTCAGGATTTAGACCACATCATAGTACTGAGACAGCTCTCATTAGAGTCACAAATGATCTGCTCTTAGTCTTATTATCCGATCTTGTGGTTGTATCTCTCTATTACCATATATTACCAGAAAACCATGTTGATATTTGTGGAACTGCATTAGCATGGTTTAAATCATACTTATCTGACCTTTATCAGTTTGTAGCACTAAATGAAGAGATGTCTTATCGATCACAAGTTCAGTATGGCGGCGTACCACAAAGCTCAGTACTAGGACCGCTGCTATTCACTCTGTACATGTTACCATTAGGAGATATCATTAGGAAACATGGAATTAGCTTTTACTGTTATGATGATGATACTCAGCTGTATATTTCTTCAAAACCTAATGATACTTACCAATTCACAAAATTAAACCGGGACCGGGAACACGTCCCGTAAATCCTGATGTACTTGGTACATCCAAACAAGGATGGCGTCTACGCTAATATTAGGGTGTACTCACACTAGCCAGTTTGAACCGTGCCCGAGTGCGTTTGACCACCAAAGAGCGGTTCGTTTGACTAGTGTGAGTGCTCCGAACCGTGCCCGGCTCGACTCAGCCGGCCGCTGGCCCGCTTGGAAGAGGTGGGCCAGAGCACGGTTCAGTTGGACTCAGGACGCGGTTCGCATGCAGTGTGAGCGCTAACCATGCTGGAGCTTGTCGATGTACGGGAACTGTAGTCCGTAATCAAAGCTGCAAAGTCCTTGCTCCAATCAATTCTCGGGCCCGGTTCATGGCAATTGTGCCCAGTTGCGGTTCTAGGCACGGGCGGAACCGGGCAGTCGCCCGGGGCGGCATTTCTTCATGTCACATGGGGAGCGGCACGAGCAGTTAAACCTCTGTGCCGCAAAGTTTTTCTATTTTTTATCATTTCGATTCAGTTATTGGCAATGGCGCCCTGCTTGCTGAGAAGGTGCCGTGCGCAGAAGCGATGTCAAGGGGATCTCCTGATTAGTTCACGTATCGCGTCTTTTGTGTGCTCAAGGTCATTATTTCAAATCCTCTATATTTCAAAAAGGCGCACGGGAAAGTGCAGCTCATTATGCTCTCATGGAAGCGCGCTCATAAACTTTTCAGTATGGGAGTGCACATGCACCCAAACACTTCGTTGTTTTTCTCTTCTCCGTAAATAAATCTTTTAGCAGAACTACAGCTAGTGTTTTTCTGTGGTGGAAATACATTAGCTACTAAAACGTCTTTGTCGTTGTAGAGAGCGCAGTGTAATGAGTGCATGGTTCTATAGCAACAACAGCCATGGGAAAATCGGTATGAAATTTACTATTAATAATAAAAGATAAGCTACTGTGCATTATAATTGTCAGAAATGTATCTTTATTGACTCAATCTTTTTATAGAGATGAATTAAATGCTGAAATATGAGGTTTATCTTTTTATAAAACCTTTTTTTGTGTTAACCTTTTTTTAAGTTTAGTATAGATAAGATAAAAGACACTCCTTTAAAACAAATCTTTAATGTTATTAACTTGGTGAATTGATATCACTGTGTATTAGGCTTTTTGAACAATATTCTGTGTATGTGATCATTTTGGTCACTATATTATCTAATAATTTTCATAATGATCAACTTTAATCATGTGTTTTTACAGTAGTCTATAATATGCAAAGTTAAGGGGTCTCGCCCTGGGTGTAATTCGAAGTAAACTCGCCACTGACCGTGCCTAGTGTGAGTACACCCTTAGTTTCTCTGTTTATCCTGAGGGACCCTCTATGTGGACCTGTGCCTGGACCCATCCCGACCCATCCTTAAGTGCCGGCTCTCATCAACACGACAGCCATCGACACTGACCCTCAACATCTCGCTCTCTATACTGGAGTGATTACTTCAACTTCTAAACAGATGATAATGGACAAATTCTCTTATGTTTCGATCCAATTTGTCTTGTAATCACTGTTCCTTCGTTGGACAGAGAACTGGCCCCCGACTGAGCCTGGGTTCTCCCAAGTTTTTTTTTCTCCATTCAATCACCTGATGGAGTTTTGGTTCCTTGCCACTGTTACCTTGGCTTTTGGCTTGCTTAGTTGGGGACATTTAATATTCAACAGTATTATTGATCTGTGTTGTATTATTTTCAGGTTATCACTGTGAAGCTGCTTTTACTATATAAATAAATGTGACTTGACAGGACTGTGCAACACGATGGAGCTCAAAACAGCAAATGGTGGAGAGAATGCTGGAGCAAGAGCCAGCTGACATGGCAAGACATAAGTGTTCTGGAATCTGTCGACAATGTGCTGAAGCCAGTAGCGGACTTCACAGACATTCTCTCTGGAGAAAAATTACATAATAGTGTCCTCACTGCTGCCGATGTTGCCCCATTTAGAAGGTGTCCTGTAGGAGTCAGATAATGATTCCAAACTGACAGCCGACATGAAGCGTGTCATCCTGGAGCAGAGGAAAGGCAGATATGGTGATGACACCATCCAGAAGATGATGCGTAAAGCAACACTGCTTGACCCCAGGTACCGAGGGGAACATATAAACCTCCCGAACTTCATTCCACAAAATCGCAAATGATGGAAGAGATTGTGAGAGAGATTGCTCTGTCAAGACCAACACCAGGTCCCTTTAGTGATGCTGGAGCAGAGGGAGATGCCAGCACCACTACCACGCCTAAGAAAAAAGTCGTCTTAGGGCAAGAAAGCAGCCACTGCCACGCTCATTGATGAGCGAAAGGTCGAGGCAAAAATGACCATGTACCTGCAGGAAATGGCCACTGATGGCGAAGAGGACTCGCTGACTTGGTGGAAAACGAACGACAAAAGGTTTCCTTTCATGGCAAGATTAGCACGGAAATATCTGTGCATATGTGCTACCAGTACTCCATCAGAGCGGGTAGTGTAATTACTCCAATCCGCAGCTTATTAAAACCAGATAAAGTAAATATGTTGGTACTTCTGGCCGGAAACATCGAAATTTAAACATGGTCTATGGTGAAAGATATTAGATTTCTTTACGCATTTTCAACATCCATTGTGGAGCTATTCGATTTTGCATATTATTCTTTTTTAAAAGGTTTATCTTAAACTGCCCTTTCAGTGTATACAAGAGCTATGTGGCAATGAGCAAGATTTGAGCAATGAGCAAGAGACACTACAACTACTAATAATTCATTCAAATAAAGGCTATTTTCTTGTAGCCTACAATATAAATGTACAGTGACATGTAGAAGAAAAAAATAGCATATGCATTAGTTATATTCACAATTTAATTTACAGAGCAATCCCTGCAAAGTTTTTAGGTTAACTATAGAAGAAACTAGGATTGGTGAGTCACACTCGCAAGACTCGCAAAAGTGGGTGTGGCATCACAATGGTGGCACAACCCTAAACTGAATATAAAGAACACTATAGTTCCTTGGCTCTAATATGTTTCTACATAAATTTTAGGCTAATGTCAGCCAGACAGACCTTGTGGCTCTACCAGCTTGGGTACCTGGCCACTGGCTGCAGTGTGTAAGTAATAGAATTTATGAGCTCGTTCTCATCCCAAGGAGTCATATATGATGCATTTGCCAAAGCGCTAAACATCCAACGCACATGGCACCCTCTAGCGTCAAATGAGATGCAGATATATATGAGGCAGAAGGCGCCTCCTAGTGGTCTAACACTAACCCTACTCCATACCTAAATCTACCATAACCGAAGCGTTTCATTTGACGCTTAAGGGTGCCATGTGCGTTGGATGTTTACGCTTTCACAAAAAGTGTGGTAAATGACGCCTTGGCATGAGAATGCGTTGAATTTATATGAGAACTAAGTTAACAGTAAATTGTAATTTAAAACAATATCCAATAATCTAAAGGATAAACTAATTTTTCCTAAACAATGTGCTGTTGAATTTACTTCATTTTGAATTTACTTGTACAGCATTGCATGTGAAGTTTACAGATTATGAAACCAAAGACAAGAGAAATGTATTTTCTTGATTCTATGCAACAAGCAGCATTTGGACCATACATTGACACTGTCAGGTTATATAAATGGTCAGTATGTGTTCAGAAGATTACAGTGGTTCTGTCTTAAACTGTAATTTTTTTAACACAATTTTGTTTATTAACTTTTATTTTGTGTTTACTGGAATTTTCAGTGCATAAACAGTTATGCATCAACAAACCACAGATATGACCCTTGTTTGCGAAGATAGTATATAGATATTAGATAGTATAACATAGATAATTGACATTAAGGACTAACAATGGGGATTTTCTTTTTTTTTTGTTTCTTAATTTAATTTTTTTACAGCAGGATTGCAAAACTCATTGAATAATTTTATGGGATAAAGTGACCTTTATTTTTATTTTTTTTCTATGTGACTGTTCATATTTGAAACCATTTTTACATACATACGCAGATTAAAATATGAACATAGGAGTGGATAAATAAATAATTTGATTTTTAATATGATGTCACAGTCGTACATGTTAACCTGTTGACACTTGAATCTCATTGAAAAAAAAATACAACAAAAAACGGTTGTGCTTTAGAATTTGAAATCAGCTGCTTACATTCTTACAGTGAATCATCATCAATTTGCGTAACATCTCTCTGAAGTACAGGTGCCGTCAGTCACCTAGCGTTTGCCTTTAGAATTACATGGTAACACAATAATAAGATACGATTAAAGCAAAGAGTATAGATGTACCAAGAGGAATGGGGTTGCATGCTCATGCCACTATCACTGTTGGATTATTTATGGATTCTTTATATATTGGATAAATAGGCTATATTCTACAGGTAGATGTATGAACTTGGGCAAGTCAAAGGAACGCGACTTCCGAGAGTAGATGTATAAACATGGGCAAGTCAGGGAACGTGACTGCCGAAATATATATCCTATTGTAACCTCAAGATGTCTCGGTAGGGCTTGTAGCCAAAGCCTTGTTCAACCTGTGCAAACAGCGAATCGAGGAACAGTATTCCTCTTTTGAGTGGCACCATCACCTATGAGAATAGTCTTGACAATGATTTAACCTTTAACACAGAAAACATTTCATCACTGGGTAGAATTTTTTTTTATTGAAAGTGCGGTTTATGTCATCTGAATGTGTGGAACGGCAATTACAACCAGTGGTAGTTCAGAAAAAAAAACACTTTGGTCTTCTGACCTTTTACCATCATGTATTCTCAAAGATATTCAGTCAGCTCAATTCATTGATATGTGCAAGAGAGGAGAGAGAGCAAGACAGTTTGAAGACGGTGAAAGTGCATGCGTGACCAGGGGTCTCATTTATAAAGCGTGCGTACGCACAAAACGGAGCTGGAAACGTACGTACGCCAGTTTCCACGCAAAGTTTGTGATCTATAAAAAACAAACTTGACGGGAGAATGTGCGCACCTTTAAGCAAACTTTGAGCCGTGCGTACGCACATTCTGGAGACAAAGGGAATTGGAGACACCGATGGTGAGCTGTTAAATGTCTTTTTGGTCACTTTTAGACCGAAAATCTAAAGAAAATTATAGCCTATCTATACGCTACAAAAAGAAAATAGCCTACAAATAAAATTTCACTCACCAAGCCAATCACTTGAAGCCAATATCCATCCCTTCTTAAGTGTCCGCGCCAGCACGCGCTTGGGCCGTTTAGTGAAACTGACGCACATAATCTAACGGCAGATGAACCGTAAATCTTCATGAGTAGGCTAATAAATGCAGTGCACGTTCTCAATAACAGTTTAAATAAATGAAATAATGGTTTAAACTATGTTTTACCTCTGATATAAACATTTAGATTAAATATGCCATTCTCGTTTATGGAGTTAAACACTTAAACTATATGAAATCATTACTGAGAAGTTACAAAAAATATATATTCAATAAATAGAAATATATATTTGTTGTGGATGCAATTCTTTTCAACACTTTCCCTCTGGCATGCAGGGTTTTAATGTTTTATCTAGAGATAATTGCTGATAATAGCAGATTGTCTGAGAAAATAATAATTGTGACACGGCACTTCATATTTCATATTTTCCTAACGTCTTGTACGTTAACATGGTATCACGTGGATGAATAATCACATGCAAATGATATGCAGATGAGGATATGCATATTTAAACTAGGCGTTGTAAGCTCCATATATGGTTATTTCGGGGAGGAGACGCATGTGCGCGCATTCTTCCGCTGACTAGGATTTATAAAGGGAATTATGCGCAGGTTCTGGCGTATGCACGGTTTTATAAATCCGAATATTTTTTACATCTACATCATTCACCGGTCAAGCTTTGGCAGGACAAAAAGGCACTTAAGTAAGGCTGACATAAAACAACGCGCAAGTTCCAGTCTTGCGCTTGATGTTTAAACTGACAAGACTTGCAAATTGATAAACTCTCACACTATGATGGTTAAACTTTGCAATTAATCCTCAAATCACAAGCGTTACGGGCGGGGAGCTGCTGGCATGTAGCCTACTGATCACGAATCACAGATTAACTACGATCCTATAAGTGACATCGCACATCCTCGCGATGTGACTATCGTGGATGCACACATCGCAATATCGATGTTAAAATGATACATCGTGCAGTCCTGACCGTCAACCCTCTACAATGCGAGCAAATCACTCACAAATGCTATTAAATTTTACTCTGGGCGATTTATGTCTATCATTAGCCATTGGCTAATAAATTCTAAAATTGTATTCACAAAGTGTGTGTGTGTTAGATGCCAAGTATAAGTTAAGCATAGAGATATAAGGTATTTAAAGTTGTGCCTTTTTACAAAGACAAGCTGATTTGGTGGAATGTATATATTTATTTATATGTTTGTGGGTGGCCAAGCTGTGCTGTCTCTCTTTCTGTTTCTCGCTCCCTGTCTCTTCGGTAGGAGAATGGATTGCACCTGAGGCCAATAATCAGTGCCCTGATTGGATGCTGGGAGGGGAAGGAATTTATTTAAACTGCAACCATCATCAGAGCTGTGTTGGTGGTGGCTTGGTTGTGTGCAGCGGCTTTGAGGGCCTATCTCAAACCCCAGACCTGGGCCCGTATTCATAAAGAATCTTAATGCAAAAGTAGCTCCTAGTGACAAAATTCTAAGAAAATTCTTATTACTCTTTTGTTTACTCTTAAAATTAAAGAAAAATCCTCAAGAAAAAAAGTGATTCAGAAAGAATCTTAACCCTTAAAAGAGGTCTTAAGGTCAAAATTGTTAGGAGTACGGATGAGGACTTTTAAGAGGCTTAAGAGTTTCTTTAGCAGAAGAGAAAATGGCAGAAAGACAGAGAGGGAGAAGAAATTTGTTGCAATAGATGACAGTGAGTTAATAAGACGCTATAGACGAGATTGTGCAGGGATACATGTTTGTGACTGATCTTATTAGAGACACACTAATATCTCCGACACAGGCAGCGCAATGCCATAACGCTAGAAATGAAAGTAATCACTACATTAAGATATTTGGCAAATGGGAAAATGCAATAAAGCAGCAGTGATTTGGGTCTGTCACAACCTTCTGTAAGCAGTGATGACACAAACAATTACAGCACTTTCAGAACCTCTTATTATGTCACAGTTAATTGTTTCCACTGGACATTCCCACCTTTCAGGCTAAAAAAAATGCATTTTAGTCCCGCTCCCGCCCGCATCTGTGATATGTCCCGCTCCGCCCGCACACTTTCTGACGAAAAGCTCTTGGGGAAAAAAAATGCGTGCTCACAAAATTCCTTACCAATACTTGGTAACATTTATTGGTAAGTTTGCATATGTTCAACCATACAGAACATTAAATAGGCATCAGTAACTAACGCCAACAAAGATAAACATTAATTGGCCCTAATATATAGAATTAGATAATGTTCCTGTCACATTATAGGCTAGCCATGAACTAAAACATTGAGACAAAAAAACTATTTGGGCTTTGAGCCGCTCCGTGCAGGTGTTAAACTGAAAATATCCTGTGTGCCTACCTTTTAATAATAATAATAATATGAATATGAACAATAATAGGAAGAATAAAAATAAAAACTCAGCAGTTCGCTACCAGCATTTTCTAAATGAAAATGATCAAAATAAAGGTAAAAGAAGCAGCTGCTGCTTAGGATATCGGGTTATTTGAATAACCATGAAGGAAAAGTAGGTTGTTTACTGATGAGGGTTTCGGCACACTGCGTCTTTGCTCCAGTATGCGAACCACAAATGCTGAAAGCTCGTTTCGGACGGTGCGCTGGAGGCTGGGACACATAGTACATGGCGTGCCAGTTTGGAAAGTGTGGGAAATTCAAAGCAATGTTTCTTTCACCACGGGAGGATATGTTTGGGTTGGAGTGATTCGGATACATCCAGTTTCACTTTCAAATACTCCACTATCTCGGAATCTACAGACTTCTGTGAGTCAGTACACGTAGCACCTACATCTTCCCATTCTTCAAAATCACGAAATGTCACCTTTTTAGGAGGTGGCTCAGAATTTTTCTCAGCTTGGTCATGAAACCCCAATTCCTCAATCAGCTCTTTCACAGCTTCAGTCACATATTGTCTTTCATTTTCATTGACCATCTTAAGCTGACGCAGTTTGGGAGTAAGAAATGTTGCTACTTTATAGAGCATGTTAATTCCATTTGGAGCAAGGTTACTTGGAGACAACAGTTCGTCTAGGCGCAAGCAGATGCGATAGCATTGAGTAGGGGGTCAGCCTTGGCCACTTCACAATGCTCTCTTAAAGGGCGGGTTTACTGCGATTTCACTTTTTTCATTTTAAATAGTGTGTAATGTTGCTGTTGGTGCATGAACAGTATCTGCAAAGTTGCAACGCTGAAAGTTTAGTGTAAGCAGAGATATCGTCTTTTAAAAATCAGGAAGTATAATTGCCTACAAAAACGACTCCGATTGGGACTACAGCAATCTGTAAGTAGGCTAAGACTTCATCATTTTAAATGTATTTGCATGTATAATTCCAGACGTAGCGTTGTGTTTTATCATTTTTCAAATGCCAACGCTGGCTTTATAGGCTACTGGTTATGCTATGTTGTGTCAACGACAAACGCGTACAAACATTATGGACCAGAATTTTGTATAAGTACTAATGTTGTAAACGTATTTTTCATGTTAAATATGTTTTATGACATTATTTTCAATCAAGAACGTAAACATGCCAACGCTGTTTGTGTTTAACATTAGTAGCCAGCCAGTTGCTATTGTTGCCAGTCAGATGCTATTGTGTAAAACAAACATGCATAAAGTTAAAAAAATTTAGCAAATTATCATTCATAAACCTTTATTAAGAGCCTTGTGTGGTGAGGTTCTGCTTGACTCTCTTCATCGCGGCTTTCTCGGTCTGATTCTGCCTCAAACTGATACTGCAGTCTCGACACATATTTACTTCTGGACCGGAGCTCGCGTCTCCTGTAAAGGTAATGGGCGTTAACCTTCCGGACAACGTGAGCGACAGTTTAGCAAATCACAACACACCGGCCCAAACGAACCAATCTGAGCCCACAACGTCATTCTGAGGGAGTGTTTTCATAGAATCAGAAAGTGAACCGGTCGTTCAGGGGACAGAGGAGAGCACGGCTGACAATAAAGGTTAAATTTATGAAAAATAAGACTTTTAAAAAAGAAAAACCACAGATACACGTTATATTGCACCCCATAAACACAATCATGCTAAGAAAAAAAGCAGTAAACCCCACCTTTAACTTCACGGACGAAGGCAGAACAGGCACCGCACTTAATGCAGTATTGTCCGACTCCAGGTTATTTGTTGCGTCTTTGAAGGGTTTGAGAAATGCCACAAGAGATCCAAGATGTCCAAGATGGTTTTTTTTGATACAGCCTATTTTTTCATACTGCTTATTATCCAGCAGTATTGCTGTGACCTCATACTGCTGTGAGACAGTATCCAGCATGTCCACAGTCGAATTCCATCATGTCTCCACTAGTGATGTATGTCTGAGATCGATCTGGTCACCGGTCAGACCACTTTTACGTGGTTCGAGTCTTGTCACGTTCTTGTCACGTTCTTTTTCCTACTTGGACAACCAACCAATCACAGTTTTCAAAAGATTGTGTCATACATAGCAACGGTGTCAGCCCCGCCTACTCACTAAGATGAAAGTTATTATCTTTTCCTTACTCAGAGTTGCTCTTAGATCAGTCCCGAATCACTCATAAGCTAAGGCCCCGTCCACACGAAGACGCGTTTCGCTGGATCCGTATAAATTTGTTATCGGATTGGCATTTCGTCCACACGGATTCGGCGTTTTGGGAGAGTGAAACCGCTATTTTTTGAAACCGGGTCCCAAGGTGGATAAATCTGAAAACGACACCCTTGCGTTTTCGTGTGTACGGCCAATCCGTATATTTTGTGAAACGATGCTGTCATCACCCCACGTGTCGACTTGTCAGACAAACAACTGCCGAACTGCTTGTATAAAAATAACATAATATAATGCGGCAGAAACTTCTGAGCCTCTTGTATTCCTTTATTTATTATTTACTTGAATGTTTTTTTTTTTTTAGGCCTATACTTTCTTTCGTATGCTGCTTGTCTGTTGTCTGCATTTCGTAATTTATAGGGATGGGGATTTAAAGTAAAAATAATATTCGACGTATCGATGGAAATTATTTGATTATTTTGGCTATTCAAAAAACGCACCCTTAATTTTCCACTCCAACATTACATTTCTGTAGGTTAGGCGTAGGCTACGTGTTATATCCATTAAAGAATGTATTCCATTTAATATTTATGTTTAAATATGTTATTCTTTTATTGAATCCTTGTTGATTATGAAGAGTGAACCGCGTGCATATGCGCAATAGGCTATATCGGGAGACCAAATTTTAACAATTTTCTTTTTTTAATAAATGTTTCATCAACCAGTTACCTGGATGTAATAAATAAAAAGCAAATATATAGCAGACAATAGCCATAATTAGGACGTGGATGCTCCAGCGCGAAATAACTTGCATTGCTCGTGAACTGGAGCTCATCTCATAAATGAACTGAAAACTCAGAAATATAGGCTATAGAAATCTTGAAATGGCTACGTTTAAACAACATCGACAAACAACAATTAAAAACGAACAGAAACAGATAGGCTACTCTCCTTATAGCCTAATCCGTATGAAGTGCATTAGCCTACGTTACTCCATAGGCGCGTTCACAATACTGTCAAGTGGCGAGTCAGCAGCATCATCAGCTTCCTCTTTTCAGTCAAGAATGACACAGAAAACATTAGTTTATTAATAACGAATTAAAATGTCATATATTTGACACATTCGTTACTTTTGCCGGTCTTTGTGGCAAGCTTTCTGAGTCCGCTAACTGAATCGAATATCTTGACTCCCTATTTTGTACCAGGCAATTTATGGTTGTTCAATAAAGTTCTTGGTAAAAAAGAAAATAAGCAACTGTGCATAATATTTCATAGCCTTTTATTTTACTGCCTACAGCGCGCAAGGTTTTATGCACATGCTGTAAGTCTTCTTCTCGCATTTTTAGTGGAAATCTATAGCAGAAGGCTTCGTGTGGACGAGGCCTGAAAGACTCATACGTAAAAGTTTTTAAGCTTAATGAAGAGTTTTCTGAGAGGATTCTTAGAATCTATATGAAGTACGGGCCCTGATGTTTTGTTGGAACTAATTGAGACTGTTGTGTATCCCTACATTATTTTTAGTGTTCTACTGATTGTGGTAGTTTTCTCTTGGTCTTCCCTTTTTGATCTTTAGTGTATAGAGGGCCAACATTTAACCACCCTTTCAGCTCAGGGACAAGCTTGGATCCTGCACAGTATGTCCTTTGGATCTGTGGCTTTCTGCTCATCGAAGCGGCCAAACCTCTTGCAAAATCATAAACACAGATATTTGGGAAGTGTTTCCAGGAGAGTTACAGGTCAATAAAGTTCCTGAGACTTTCAGCACCTAGATTAAATGTAATGCTGTATTCAGTGCCATGTGGGCAAAGTATTACAGACCATCCACCTGAGATTAAAGAATCAAAAGATTGTAAAGTGTGTAACTTAAAACAACTTAATACCATAGTTTACAGAGCGAGACTAACTTACCAGATGCAACCCATTTGCTTTGAAAGGCCATGTCATGTTTGTCTGCTCTTCATATTCTCTTTCAGTCTTGTTATGAGATCAACACAGGAGCCCTTGGTGTCTGTTGCAGGCTTTGCACAAACTCCAACCTGATAATATTTATGACAAACTGTAAACAGACCATTTACTGGACACTTTCTTACCCCTCAAACCCAGAGAGCTCCATCGCATGGGAACATCACCACCATCACCACATTGTTTTGCCAACTCATCAATCAGATAGTCCTCAGTAACACTGCTCAGCTGTGCTTCAGTTGAAGAGGGGCATGTTATCACTTTTTTGAACCGTGTCAAGAACCCGGCGTGACAAATACATTAATAATGTTACTAAAGCTTTTTTATTTCGGATAAATCTCCTTTGATCCTTCTATTCATCGAATAGTCCTGACTTGTTCCATGCGTCAGCAATTTTTTCAGTCATGATGAATAAATATCATGTGCAACCAAACTTTGAGTTTTTTTGGTCAAGTTTTAGATAGTAATTCCCATAGAAGTAGATGGCAATAAATCAGGGTTATCACACTCCTGAGCCTCATATAAATCATAATTTTTCTCTTAACTCTTTATCAGAGTATTTTTAATCAACCTCAACTCCTCTGTCACTTTCCCCCTGTCCCCATCAGCAGCTGGCCTGCTTCTACCCATCTGAAAAGCAGTAGACATTCCCTGCAAAACTTTAAGTTTATCCAATTCAGTGGAATTAGTAGATTGGCTTTTCTTTCGCTCTTGTGTATGTTTGGGTGATGTAGGAAAAGAAAGTTAGTTTTCACTCAGCAAAGTAGATGGCTGACACACAGTTGCTGAATGCTCCACAGTCATGTCCTCAGACATCTGAGATGCATCATCATCTGGATCACTGGTGGGGTCATTCACTGCGGCAGGGCATCTTTAATTGACTGATGAAGCTGTGAAAAGCGCATAAGGTGATTGACTTACCTATATAGGCCTATGTGATAAATGGATTTAAAAATAAAGTTATTTACCTATAAATATTGCAGGAAACAACAAAGCCACAGTAATAGCACCTACACTGCTTTCAGAGACGTGTGGGGTGACAAGTTCCTCAAAAACAGCAGCCACTTTTGCTTGCTTGTGAGAGGCTTTTCCCCACTCCCAATGGATTTGGCTTTAAGAAGCTTGGAATACTGGGTTCTTAAAGTTGTGACCCTCATCTTTACTTCTTCCACTGTTTAGTGCACACAACAACAAAATTTTGTGAACTTCTCAGATAAAGGTTGTGGTAATGCACACACGCTAGTCCTGTCTCTCTCCCATTATGAAAATGTACCATGGTTTTACTATAAATAAACCAATAAAACATTGATATTGTAGTTAAAACAGGAGAACCACAAATTAATCATAGTTCTGCTAAAAAAATACAATATTCTAACTATATTATTTACTTGGTTATACAAATGTTCAATCAGCCTGTTCTCATGTAAATCCATCTCTATAACAGATGTCGTGTAATTTATATGCGAAAATGAGTTTTTACGTGCATATGAGACACAGTTTTTCACGTTCATTTGATACGCAGTTCATTTGCGTGTAATACACAGGCACCCCACACCACTAATTATACCCAAACTAATAAATACACACGCACCCTACACCTAAACCTACCCTAACCAACCAATGCGTATCATATGCACGTCAAGATACCATCAAGATAATCGGGACTAGGGATGTCACGGTACCAAAATTCCAGTAGTCGGTACCGATACCATTAAAATGTCACGGTTCTTTGTACCAATTTCGGTACCACAACAAAATTAGTTTTTTTTTTTAATTTTATTTAACTACTTGAAAAAAATATATTAAATTAAATTCAATCACTTTATTATTTATGATGGTACATTTATGAAAGCTTTGAAGGCTATAGCATGTTGTTTAAACGAAAATATTGATGATACTGAGAAATATTGTTTATAATAAAAATCAAGTGAAAAATACAGCATTCAGTGGATTTAGGCTACAGTAGTATTTTTAATAAATGGAGACGTAGTTAAATATATTGTACAGTAGCCTAATATAATTATTTCTGTCCATTTCTTTAAGTTAAACCAAACTTTTATTTTGACGGGTTGCCGTAGAGACCTTTGACTTTCTGTGTGTGTATGATATATGATATGATACGACCCTATGGATATGATGATAGTTTTTCTCAAATGAAACGGTAAAATGCTTATGAAGTGACTCTCGGAGATGGAATCATGAATCATGTCATCATATCGTGAGGCAGCAGAGACTGAAAACAGCGCGAGCGTCACTCTTGCTTCAGTGTTTGTGTGTGTGTGAGAGAGAGAGGTCACGTTAAATGAAACTGCGCGTCTCGCCGTTAATTCACATAGAGACAAGCAGAACATGCAGGGTTCATATTTAAACGGTGAAATGCTCATGAAGTAACTCTCGGAGATGAATGGATCATGAATCATGTCATCATATCGCTGAGGCAGCAGAGACTGAAAACAGCGCGAGCGTCACTTCGTGCTTCTGTGCGTGCGTGTGTGTGAGGTCAGCGTAACGTTAAATGAAAGCGCGCGTCAGCGCCGTCATTCACAGAGACAAGCGCAACATGCAGGGTTCATATTAAATAGTCGTTTTGCTGTTTAGTAGTACACAGAAACCACATCAGCAGCGCCGCTGCTTTCATGAAGAGGACGCAACTTCACGCCCTTCGTGCATGCAAGCCGCATCCAGATCCGGGTTTGACCAGGGTATTCGGTACCACCGGCACTTGGTACCGTGACGTTTAAATTTTTTTAGTACCGACTTGGTACCGAAGTACCGAATATTTTGACAACACTAATCGGGACATAGCTAGGATTGTCGGAAGGGGGAAAATGGCCCAAAATCAGCCTGATTATCTTTTGGTGTTTACCCAGAATTACCTGCTTTGTGAGTTAGAGGGCTGCAAACCTGTTTTATCAGGGACAGCCATACAGATTTTTATAATATAAATAGCAAAATCTTTATCACTGATAAGAATTATTTAACCCCCAGGAATTCACATCAGATCACAGCTGACCATACCTGTAGATGCTGAAGAGGACTGACGTTCCTTTTTTGGATGTGGCTCACTCTCTTCATCCTCACTTTCAGACACATCACTACCTACATTCACTTTCTCTGCAGAAAAGTGTGTAGAAAATCAGTTGTTTCCATGCACCATATAGAGCTCCTTGTAACTGAATTAAATATTGTCAATATAATATGTATAAAAGCAAACATTTTTATGCCATGGTGTTCTTACTTAAGGCTCTAGGTTAATTTCATCAAGGTTTTTCTCCTTGAATTCTGACACTCTTCCCTGTTCAAGGGCCCTTGCTGATCTTTGTTAGTTGTAACATCCCTTCCGGCAACCAGGTAAAACTTTCTATGGACTCATATATCATGTCCCATGAAATCTTCTAACTGCTCCATCTCAGTATCTCTCAGATTAAGCACTTTAGATAATGTTGCAATATGTTTCCACAGCTTTGTGGATGACAAATTCTTTGGATGTTTGGCTCCACACTGGTGGGCAACCTTCCTGATGCAATCCATGCCATGGTAGAATGAGGTCTCAGTGATTCTCAGGGATTTCGGCAAGTTTTGACCAGTTCTTCTGACTTTTCTCAAGTTTGATCTTTTCTTGGAACAGTTTAGTTTGATTGCAGAGATGAATGTGCCTTGTTTAACATCCTCAGTAAAAGAGAATTTCCATTTCGCTTCATTAAGCGTTTTGGAAGCGATGACACATATACATTCCATTTTGTTTCATACATTTGCTTGAACATTTTTACATTTTGGACATCATTTCCCTCTCTGCGATCATTGCTTCATATTCTGCAATATCGACATTTTTTTAAGGTTGTGGCCCAGTTTTATTGCCAAAGATGGAATTGTGAAGACTTCATCTTCATCTCAGAATCTTGAGGTATCTTTAACAGCCTTGACAACATGAATGAAGTTTGAGGTTATGAAAAAGTCTTTAATACTCTGTTATTATAAGCCCACCGTTCTCGTATCATTTGCGGCCCTTACTCCTTGCTTCTGTGGTGAGTGAAACGAAAGCAGTAAGGGGGGTTGACTAATAATTTAGTAAGATTCATACTCTGACTACGCCACTCTGAGGATTTCACCCTATTTTTTTTTATGAATAACCACTCATAAACAATAATCTCTCAAAATATAAACATGTACATACATGTTGCTTACATATTATGGTAGCCCTGTTTGGGCTAAATACAGTGTAATTTCACTTGTGACATTAAATATGTTTATAAGCAACTGAAAAAAGCACAAATGTCTCTGCATGTCAAAACATCTCAAGGACCCCAAAAACACCTTATACCCCAAAGGGTTACGTGAAGTAAATAACTAGTTGTTTAAAGCAAGACAAAAGGCAAACAAAACATAAATTTCAAAGATATAAAGACACAACTTATACAAAATAACAGATCAAATAAACAAATAAATGCAATACAAAAAAAACAAGTTAAGTAAAACTAAAAGACAACAAAAAATATTAGAATGAATGAAGAATAGATGATTCAGATCACTAAGAAGATCGGATCCTAAAATTAGTGGTGGAATGTAACGAAGTACAAATACTTTGTTACTTTACTTAAGTACATTTTTCACGTATCTTTACTTTACTTAAGTAGAATAAATAGTGCATACTTTTTACTTTTACTTCGTTACATTTTGCAGCAATTATTATACTTTCTACTCCACTACATTTCTACAACTTCTGTTACATTTTTGTTACATTTTCTGACCAGTTTTTCCCCTGCCAAAACGTAATCTGACCGTCCGTCCGTTGCACGTTTGTCTCACCAGTGACGTTTGGTTGCCATAGATATATCAACTCGGTCACACTAAATGCGCCTCGCACGCAGTGCATTTATCGTGCAATTTATACACGAAAATTTGTATTTACGTGCATAGGAAACGCACCGTGTGTAATATACGGTTGGTTAGGATTATGGCAAGCCAAGAGGTTCAGAATTACACCATAAATTAATCACGTTTAATATAAAATATAAAATGCGAAGCACATTGACAGGAATGCAGATATGGGCCTTCACAAACCTTTAAGCAAAATGAGACTGTTACTCTGTCAGATTTGTTCCCTCCTAATTGAATGTACATATACTCAATTAATACATACCGATCGTCGAGAAAGTTAGTGAACGGTTTAGCAAGGGACAGTGAAACCGTAGCTTTGACTGGTTAGGGACAGCGTAGAAGAAACAGCATTTACTGCCTCGGATTCCGCAGCTGAGTAAGGGGATCGATTAGGCAACATTCCTAAATACAGACCAGCGCTTCAGGAACATGCACCTCGTACCACTACGAACGATTAGCGAGAGATTAACAAACAATTCTCTTTAGGCTCAATCCCAATTCACCCCTTGGCCCTACCCCTAGCCCTACCCCTCCGTTTTGCGCGTTCACGTCTAGGGGTAGGGTGTCCCGATTCTTGTTGAGATCGAGGGGTAGGGCGAAGGGGTAGGGCTACATACCCCTCGAAACTGAGATTTTTCAGAAGCACACTTCAAACTGTCATGATTCTGCCATCATGTCATTTGATTTTTCTAGTCTTGTGGCAGGATCATGGCAGAACCATGTTTTGTGTACAAGCGCATGGACTGTTGTTTGGGCCATGAGCTTGTGTTGTCTCGTTTTGTTACCCCGCCCCTTGTTATCCTCGTCTTGTCATTATTGTCTAGTCAGTTTCACCTGTCCTCGTCATTAATGTTCCCTTTATAACCCCCTTGTGTTGTCTAGGGTCGGTTCATTATTTGATGTTTGACGTTGGTGTGATTTAAGCTGCGAGTAATTCTTTGAGTAATCTCTGATTCTAGAGAGGTCTGTTCGTGTTTTAGTTTTGTTCCTGTCAAAGTTTCTAGTCTTAGTCTGGTGTGTTCTACCCTGTCTTGTTTTGCCCCTCGTGGGTTTTTTTTTTTATGTTTTTGTCTCAAATAAATCCGTTAAACACTATCTGCTGTCTGCGCCTGGGTTCACCCTCCATATCCATAACAGAAACGGAGGGCTCACGAGAAAGCTCACGGAATGACATCGGAAATCACCGGCGAGATGGATCGCAAACGGTTAAACATTTAAATTTAGCGCCAGATGATTCCACCACGCACTTTATTTACTCTTATAATAACACTATAGCCGTTTAAATTAAGAAATGGTATAATAAATTATCTTTCTGATCAGAAAAGACATACATTTCGAGGAAGGGATGTTATAATCATCATGTTTATTCAAAGTTAGAGCAGCTGCGCTGATTGTCAGTTGTTGTCATGGAGAAATCCTGTACAAACTCTCTAACGGCAGAGCCATCGCTGACGACTGATGACGTATTGGGTTCATGAAGGGTTGTTCCATTTCGTAGGGGTATATTTCTACCCCTTGGCCCTTATAACTCCGTTTTAAGGGCCAAGGGGTACACTCGAAAACAAGGACTGTCTCCAGTGTCCTCCAGTTCCGACCACATAGGGAACAAGCTCGTACAGTGGGGGAGACTGCCGCACGCTCTTCAAAACTAATCAGTGTCTCTAAAAATGAGCATTAACCCTCTGGGCTCTACTGTATCGCCCGCGATATAAGCACACTTTTTCCTTATCAGTGCAAAAAAGACTCAAATTGCTCTGTTGATTTTGATCTTACATATAAGTGTTGTACACCATTAGGTCCTGTTAAGTTTCTATTTTTTTCTGGATCCTCACAATAAAAACAAAGTGATCTGCTTTTCCTCATATAAAGAAAAATATACATGATGCGAGTTTTGCATTCTCTCTCTCAGGGAAGTCCCTTCAGAAACGCGTCCGAAAAAAGAACTGTAACTCATTTAATACTTGTCACACAGGCATGAGAGATATGTCTTTTAAAGCTTGTATTCTCTTCTTTTAAATTAAGTAATTTATTTTAAAAATAAATATTTCCAGTTTATGTAATCCGTTTCAAAGCAAGGAGAGGTACTGTTTTTTCGCTCTCCCCTCATTATCTTTAATTAGACGATGCCGCCACGCCCCCAGCGCTTTTCACATGGTAAAATAGGTGATCTATGCATCACGCACGCCCCCGATCATTGCCCAAAACACAAGTATTCACTGAAAGTTCATCGCGTTATGAGGATGGCACGCTACTGGACAGCGATGATTCCGGACTGCGAGGATGAATTCATCTTTTCCTCAGAGGAAGATTGTAACTCCGGCTGCATTTTGAAGAACGAATTGATCCCGCAGAGGAAACAAGTTCGTTGTAAGTTGTTGCTATATAATTCATTTTCTGATCATACAGAGCTCAAATGAATATTCAGACTATATTTTGTCTAGTTTGGGCTATAGCTTTTGACATCTTACGGGAAAGATTGCCTCACAATATCCATAACATTCGTGTAACGTTACGCTCATGTAAACTTTTTAAATGTGATATTACTCTCTAAACACATTTGTATTTCATTCAATTTCGATTAGCTTATGAGTGACACTGATTATCATGCTAAAATACTGCCTTGTGCGTAGCTAATGTATTTTGTTTGCAAATAATTGCTTAGGTTTTATAATGATTTAGTGAAATATATTTCAGCCTCGGGTAAAATACTGTAGTGTGATACTGTTTAAATAGGCTACAATATTTTTTTTCTATATAAAAGCTCAGTTGTGGTTAGCCTATGACACTACTTATCATGCTAAAATACTGCCTTATGTGTAATACATTTTGTTTGCGAAAACTGCTCGGCTTATATAATGTGATAGGCTATTTCAGACTCCGGTAAAATATGTGATAGGCTGTCTAAATACAATATGTTTTTTTTTAAATGCTCAGTTTTGGTTAGCCTATGACACTACTTATAATGTGTAAATATTCGTTATGCACAAATGTTTGTGAATACAGGTGTAAATGTTTGGCATGTAGTGATGTGTCGTTCGTGAACGAATCCGTTCATTGTATCATAAATGCGTGCGCGTCTATATGGGCCATAAACAGATCGCGGTGCCTCCTCTGTATGGATAGAAAATGGTTATATTACAAGACACAAATTCAGATAGGCTTCTCAGAGGTTACTCAGCATGTTTTATTGTGACAGGTTTCAAAAATAATGAATTAAATAATGATAGAAATAATGTCTCTTCTGTGTTAGATAAATAAATATATAAATAATAAATAACTAAAAGAAATACCTCCAAATTGAACAAAAATAGCTCTCACAAACTTACAAAAATGAACTAACAAAATATATTTATTAGGGCTGTCAAATGATTAATCACATCCGAAATAAAAATTGTGTTTAGGCTACATAATATATGTGGGTGCACTGTGTATAATTATTTTGTATATATACACACACACATGCATGTATATTTAAGAAAAAAATATTATCTATATATAAAATATTTATATTTATAATATATATAATATAAATTATATAAACATCTATATACATGCAAATATTTATTAAATATATACAAGCATGTGTTGTGTATTTTTATATTTATATATATATATATATATATATATATATATATATATATATATATATATATATATATATAATATATATATATAAATAATTATACACAGTGCACCCACATACACTCACCGGCCACTTTATTAGGTACCCCATGCTAGTAACGGGTCTGGAACCCCTTTTGCCTTCAGAACTGCCTCAATTCTTAGTGGCATAGATTCAACAAGGTGCTGGAAGCATTCCTCAGGGAGTTTGGTCCATATTGACATGATGGCATCACACAGTTGCCGCAGATTTGTCGGCTGCACATCCATGATGCGAATCTCCTGCTCCACCACATCCCAAAGATGCTCTATTGGATTGAGATCTGGTGACTGTGGAGGCCATTTGAGTACAGCGAACTCATTGTCATGTTCGAGAAGCCAGTCTGAGATGATTCCAGCTTTATGACATGGCGCATTATCCTGCTGAAAGTAGCCATCAGAAGTTGGGTACATTGGTGGTCATAAAGGGATGGACATGTAGCCTGGCTGCGCCCTCCTACGCACTTCCGCTCAATTTCATTTTCCTTCAGCACTCACGTCTGGATTGCTCCATAGCCTTAGGTTTCCAGAAATCAATTTTTTGTAGGACCAATCAGTGAATAGAGGGAGTGGCTGAGAACGATGACGTTAGATGTAGCGCATCAGTTTGAGTTTGGCAGCGGAGAAAGCATTGTGAGAAGTGCTATTTGGTCCGTTGTTGGAAAAGAAACTGCCGAATATACAGAATTTAAAGCCAGATTGTTATCGTCCCACCTCTTGTTGCACTAACGTGAGGATCGAGTGAAGGAGGCAGAAAGGTTGGAAGTTCATGCTGGGCAGCGCTTGTGTCACGATGACGTGACATTCTCCGGGATGGACGCTGAGCCTGTGTTCGGGAGCCTGTAGTCCTGGCTGCTAAACTATTGTTGAATATGCACTCAGGAGTCATGTCAGCTCATATTCCCAACAGTAAATTTACGGATTCTTGTGATGAATAGAAGACTTTGAGCAGAAGATGCAAACTGAAACCAGACATTCACAT